>NQII01011071.1:0-30573 GCA_002778355.1 Clitarchus hookeri
ACTGGATGCTCTCTGGCACAGAAGCCAGAGAAACAATATTTGAGGTCCCATTTTATACAGAGGACTGTGGAGTCGAGCCTGTAGCTCTTTGAACTACTCACATTTTCCTGTCTTTAGCTTGGGAATTTCTAAGCAGTTATCAGCAAACCTGGGGCTTCTTCTGGCATCTCATTACTTCCGGAGTTGAAATTAATTATGTATCTGTGTAACTACATGACGTATACTAACGTAGCTGAACACTGGAATACTTACAGCTATGACGGCACCCAATTGAGAACAATTGTTATATCTCTTAGCCTCTAATTAGAAGGTCAATATTAAAATCTACGGTAGTTGGAAATGGGTTACTTTTTTTTTTGCATACAGTAAAAACAAAATTAGCGGAAGAGTTAAAACAAATTATCACACTAACTAGATTGACACATGAGTGTTAAGATTCGTTAATTCTGTCTTAAATAGGCAAAATTACCAACAGACAAAACATAGAATGGATTTTATAAATATTTAACTACCCGAGCTACCGAAACCGTTATTAATTGTAATGATACCTAAATACGTGTGTGTATAAAACAGTCACATTACGTTCCAAACGCATTTGAAAGCATAAATGGAAAATAAGTTAAAATAAAGTCATGATGGCAATATTTGTAATATCATTTNTTCCAAACGCATTTGAAAGCATAAATGGAAAATAAGTTAAAATAAAGTCATGATGGCAATATTTGTAATATCATTTTTAGCAATCATCTTACAATTGCGCATTATTGCAGTTGTTTATATTTGACGGTTTGCATTCTAGTTTTACAAAGGAGCGTCAGAAAATATTGGAAAGAAATTCAAGCAAAGAACTGATACATCAGAGTAAAGCGAAACAGTGTCCCGCGGGATTTCTAACTTGTAGACCATCCAGAAATTCTTTCAACTGACGACAATAGATAGAAAGTAATTATCATTTGTAGGTGATGGTTAGCACTACTTATGGACGTTTATTGGCAACTTATTTTTCATGTGTAGTATTATAAGAATATTCCCAGCGTGCGGCCAGACGACGGACGGCAAGTGTAAGATATGTCACACCTCTGCTGTCTGATACATGTAGCTGAGGAGAAGGTGGGACAAGAGTTCCTTCACGACTGCCGGAGATTCTTTACAACTGCCGACAAAGAACACACTTGTGTCGCTGGGCCTTTCCACGTGTCAAAGAAGGGTTTCTGTTCAAGCCTGTAGCAGATACAGCGAACCGCAGTTCTGCCAACCCATACTAACTACACGATCGAAAAACAACCTCGCTTAAGTAACGGCCCTGCACTCTAATTCTGTATAAGAGTTTTCAGTCAGTAGAATTATTAACTGAATCTGCAATTAATACGCATTTATCTAATATCCAATTAATGGAACGCACTGAGGTTTTACTGCTAGTAATCTGTAGAAATAACTGTTTAATTAATGAATAAAAACAACTAAACTGACTAGTAGAATTTTACTAATTCAAGTGGAACGGATCCAAAACATCCGCAATCAAATTAGCTGATTTGGAGGAGTTTTGCTTCTTTCGATTTTAGTGTGTCTCCTGTCACTAGTTACTGTTACGATACGATGACATCATCGTAAATATTTTTGTATTTTTACAAATAATTCTTTGAAAACTAGTAGCCGATATCATTTTTATAATACTGCAGATAGACAGGAGCACATTTAACAAAATTGTGATGCTCAATGTGTAAAACTAAATTTGTAATTTACCTAAGAAGCAATAACTGTGTACTACATATACATAACGATTGTGTACGTATCAGAAAACAATATGTTTTACAGATTCAATATTTTACTTGTAGTGATTCAAATTAAGTTTGATAACTGTTTTCCAAACAATCAGCTGTAAAAAATAAACAAGACGTTACCAAGCCTACTTTCCTCTACACGGGTGGAAATAATTTGTAATGATGTGTTCAAAAGCCGAGATGGTAGGTAGGCCTTGACGTCTCATTGGCAGCAATATCATTAGAGATGAAACCAGAAACATACTAACACCAGTGAGAAAACTACAAATGCACACGTACCTTACCCGGGAGGCGAACCCAGAAAACCTCATACCATAAACTAGCATGCAATCAACTACATTACCGAGGTCGGATTCGGAGCGTAAACTTCGGATATAATCAGGCCAATGTTATGAATAATAAAATTCACTGACGTAATATATTTACATGGCCGAGGTTTTTACAATAAGTGCAAGAGCCATTTAAAACACACAAGTATACTTGGCCTACCGCAGTGTTACATCTTCGGCTGCACCGCAAAAGAAGCTGAGGTGCCGTGTTTTCTGAAAATAGTATTCTGGCACACTTACAACATACAAATTAATATAACCTACCACAGTACATCTTCTTCATTAAAATTTGGTAGGAATCGGTTGAATGTTTCCTGGTATATGGCATAACAGTTGTATTATTTTCCTTGTGGAGTTATCTTACAAATGGTTAATAAATGGTCCTCTGTATATAAATGTTTGATAGTTGTAATATATACTACCAGCAGACAAAGTTAAGTTGAAGTTGTGTCGTAATTTCGTAGATAAGATAAAATTGTTATATGGCTGCTATTTTGAAAATAAATGCCTGACTCACTCAGAACATATCAGTTTACATTGTCGGCTGTAGCTACTTGAGTGCCAAATTTAGTGGGAATCATTTGTTCTCTGGAGGTATGACATACAAATTGTAATTTGTCATGTGATTCTATTTTACAAAATGACGAATAAAAGAGATCTTCTGCGGTCACATTTGGCGGTTGTAATTATTACTGGCAGCATGCAGTCTTCAGTTAGAATTTATAAAATGGTTTCGACAATATAGCATACTAAGTTAAAATGGCTATATGGCCATAATTTGAAAATAAGTACCTGACTTACTTAAAACGCACAAATTTTCATCACCTGCCCAATTACTACTTGTTCGCCAAATTTTTGAAGAATCTGTGAATTGTTTCCCTAGATATGATTCATAAACTTGATTTATTCGTGTGGCACTATCCTACAAAATGGTTAACATATTTGCTATGTGTTGGCATATATTGCTCTTAATGTATACTTTCAGTATACAAAATTGGGTCTCAATTGGTCTAACTGTGTGGTAGGCATACCAAATAAACCAAAATTGTTTGTATAATCGCTATTTTGAAAATAAGTGTGTAATTTCAAAATTGAAATCGCATNATACCAAATAAACCAAAATTGTTTGTATAATCGCTATTTTGAAAATAAGTGTGTAATTTCAAAATTGAAATCGCATACGTTTACATGATCTACTATAACATTACTTACCTGCCAATTTCGGCGAGAATTGTTGATTAGTTTTCGAAATATAATGTAAAAGCTTTATCTTACAAAATGGCAGACCAAAACAATATCCACCTCTAAATTCAATGAAAACATGATGCACTGCTAACATACAAGGATTTGTTTAAATCTATTTAATGGTTACCGTGAAATGACGCATCACCCTAGACTTTTAAATCATCGGCATTTTTAAAGTATGCTTCTGNTCTATTTAATGGTTACCGTGAAATGACGCATCACCCTAGACTTTTAAATCATCGGCATTTTTAAAGTATGCTTCTTGCATAGTCAAAAACAATAAAAAACAGATATCCTTACAAATTTCTATATGTCTACCACATGCGGGGAAATTTCGTACACACGTTCATAACAGTTTCAGGGGTGGTGGAGACACACGCAGACACACACAGACACATATACATACAGACAGATACACAGACAGGAAAGTGATCTCATAAGCCCTACTTTCCTTGGGAAAGTACCCCAAAATGTGTTTGCTGTGTCTTTCACACAAAGATTTTTTTCTATTGATTGTATTAACTATTTTAAGTTTTCTTGACTTTGAATGCATATTTCTATTCCAAAAGTATTTTATGTTTGTGGCCATAGAATACACCCCAGTTTTTTCGTATTACTTAAAGAGATTATTATTTTCTGTTGAAGCCATTTTATGTTCCAATTAATTTAAATTATTTTTCGGCCACGTTTTGTGGTTTTTCACTACCCCGCTAGTAAAAAATCCACACTATCAAAATTTACTGAATGATATATTTTTATGAGGAGCTAATGCCGCACTAGTACACTTATATTAAAATAAGATTGAAACAAACAATTCATCAGATGTTCTTGCACCCATACAGAAAAAAAAAGAAAAATATGCTACGAATACCCTACCGCATAGCGCAGAACAATCTGCCCAAGCTGACCTGGCTATAGAGTAAATAATAATACAGGTGTTAAACAGCAACTCAGAGTGTGAACTCCAGCTGCACACGCCAGAAAAATGGCGACACTGACCAACAACATGATGGAATGCCGATCACCAACCAGAGCCTTGTAACCTACTCGCCAGCCGGTAGCCCAGCCAACAGGAAAGATTTCGCAGCTTGCAATAGCCAATCAGACGAAAATCCCGGTCTCAGAAACTTGCGTAGCAAATCAGAAAATATGTACGGCCACGTGAAAAAAAGTGCTACGCCATTTCGTCTCTCTGTGCTTAATTTACTCTGAGACAGGAGCGTGGTCTACGAACACTGGGAAGAAAGATGTCTCCATCCGTGTCATTAATTCAGATAGTGCATTTAACCCTGCATGCTGCATGCAAATTTAAAGAGAATGTCATGTCAAAAAAAATAATGCATTCGGCATGTAGATATGAGGGAATTCCGAAGAGAACAAAGCGTTTGCATATAGAAAGCAATGATTAAAACACAGATGTGACAACATTGCATGTGTCCAGGTCTAGTAGTAGGGTCTTAAAATATACAAATAGGCTGTAACTAAGTTGCGATGAGATGATAACGAACATAATATATAAAAATTTTAACGAAATTACACAAAATAAAAGTGCAATAAATGAAAACGAATTGAATAAAATATCAACCAATAAGATTTTCAAATCTATCAACACCTTTATCGGTATTGTCACTAGCAACATTCTTATAGCCACCTTACTAATATTACAATCAATTGGATACACCCACCAGACAATTATCTTCATCATCATCCTCATAGGCGTTGTCACTAGCAACATCCTCATCTTCACTATCATCAAAACCAGTTGCACACATCCATCAGATCCTCTCCTTCATCAGCATCCTCATAGGCATTGTCACTAGCAACATCCTCATCTTCACTATCATCACAACCAGTTGCACACATCCATCAGATCATCTACTCCATTAGAATCCTCATAGGTGTTGTCACTAGCAAAATCTTCACCTTCACTATCATCACCACCAGTTGCACACATCCATCAGATCCTCTCCTTCATCAGCATCCTCATAGGCGTTGTCACTAGCAACATCCTCATCTTCACTATCATCACCACCAGTTGCACACATCCATCAGATCCTCTCCTTCATCAGCATCCTCATAGGCGTTGTCATTAGCAACATCCTCATCTTCACTATCATCACAACCAGTTGCACACATCCATCAGATCCCCTCCTTCATCAGCATCCTCATAGGCGTTGCAACTAGCAACATCCTCATCTTCACTATCATCACAACCAGTTGCACACATCCATCAGATCCTCTCCTTCATCAGCATCCTCATAGGCATTGTCATTAGCAACATTCTCATCTTCACTATCATCACAACCAGTTGCACACATCCATCAGATCCTCTTCTTCATCAGCATCCTCATAGACGTTGTTACTAGAAACATCCTCATATTTACTATCATCACCACCAGTTGCACACATCCATCAGATCCTCTCCTTCATCAGCATCCTCATAGGCGTTGTCACTAGCAACATCCTCATCTTCACTATCATCACAACCAGTTGCACACATCCATCAGATCCTCTCCTTCATCAGCATCCTCATAGGCATTGTCACTAGCAACATCCTCATCTTCACTATCATCACAACCAGTTGCACACATCAATCAGATCCTCTCACTCATCAGCATCCTCATAGGCATTGTCACTAGCAACATCCTCATCTTCACTATCATCACAACCAGTTGCACACATCCATCAGATCCTCTCCTTCATCAGCATCCTCATAGGTGTTGCCACTAGTAACATCCTCATATTAACTATCATCACCACCAGTTGCACACACCTATCAGATCCTCTCCTTCATCAGCATCCTCATAGATGTTGTCACTAGCAACATCCTCATTTTCACTATCATCACAACCAGTTGCACACATCCATCAGATAGTCTCCTTCATGAGCATACTCATAGGTGTTGTCACTAGCAAATTCCTCATATTCACTATCATCACCACCAGTTGCACACATCCATCAGATCCTCTCTTTCATCATCATCCTCATAGGCGTGTTCACTAGCAACATCCTCATCTTCACTATCATCACCACCAGTTGCACACATCGATCAGATCCTCTCCTTCATCATCATCCTCATAGGCGTTGTCATTAGCAACATCCTCATCTTCACTATCATCACAACCAGTTGCACACATCCATCAGATCCTCTCCTTCATCAGCATCCTCATAGGCATTGTCACTAGCAACATCCTCATCTTCACTATCATCACAACCAGTTGCACACATCCATCAGATCCTCTCCTTCATCAGCATCCTCATAGGCATTGTCACTAGCAACATCCTCATCTTCACTATCATCACAACCAGTTGCACACATCCATCAGATCCTCTCCTTCATCAGCATCCTCATAGGCATTGTCACTAGCAACATCCTCATCTTCACTATCATCACAACCAGTTGCACACATCCATCAGATCCTCTCCTTCATCAGCATCCTCATAGGCATTGTCACTAGCAACATCCTCATCTTCACTATCATCACAACCAGTTGCACACATCCATCAGATCCTCTCCTTCATCAGCATCCTCATAGGCATTGTCACTAGCAACATCCTCATCTTCACTATCATCACAACCAGTTGCACACATCCATCAGATCCTCTCCTTCATCAGCATCCTCATAGGCATTGTCACTAGCAACATCCTCATCTTCACTATCATCACAACCAGTTGCACACATCCATCAGATCCTCTCCTTCATCAGCATCCTCATAGGCATTGTCACTAGCAACATCCTCATCTTCACTATCATCACAACCAGTTGCACACATCCATCAGATCCTCTCCTTCATCAGCATCCTCATAGGTGTTGTCATTAGCAACATCCTCACCTTCACTATCTTCACCACCAGTTTAACACATCCATCAGATCGTCTCCTTCATGAGCATACTCATAGGCATTGTCACTAGCAACATCCTCATCTTCACTATCATCACCACCAGTTGCACACATCCATCAGATCCTCTCCTTCATCAGCATCCTCATAGGCGTTGTCACTAGCAACATCCTCATCTTTACTATCATCACCACCAGTTGCACACATCCTTAGATCCTCTCCTTCATCAGCATCCTTATAGGCGTTGTCACTAGCAACATCCTCATCTTCACTATCATCACAACCAGTTCCACACATCCATCAGATCCTCTCCTTCATCAGCATTGCCACTGTCAGCTCCCTTATCATCATCATCATTACTGCCAGATGGATGAAACAACTCTTGTGCCTCTTTCGGAATGCTTTGAATGGTTTTATTTTAGATTGTCCTCTTAGTGGATATAATGTTATCTGAACTTATAAGGAAGCGGTTAAATACATGATGATTTGTTTTTTTTCGGCTACATTTTCTCTTTGTAGTTCTATCTATATGTCTTTAAATCTATATGGAGTGCTTTCTGGGCTTCTCCTGTTAATTATGCATTTGGAAGCAAAGTTAACATTACCATTTCCGGTCCGTGTATGAAATACTTACGTACTGTCGGTGGCATGTTGTACCATTGATACCTTTCAACAAAGTTTCTTGCCGTTTTATAAGTGGAAGCCCGAAANCTAGCAACATCCTCATCTTCACTATCATCACAACCAGTTGCACACATCCATCAGATCCTCTCCTTCATCAGCATCGCCACTGTCAGCTCCCTTATCATCATCATTACTGCCAGATGGATGAAACAACAACTCTTGTGCCTTTTTCGGAATGCTTTGAATGGTTTTATTTTAGATTGTCCTCTTAGTGGATATAATGTTATATGAACTTATAAGGAAGCGGTTAAATACATGATGATTTGTTTTTTTTCGGCTACATTTTCTCTTTGTAGTTCTATCTGTATGTCTTTAAATCTATATGGAGTGCTTTCTGGGCTTCTCCTGTTAATTATGCAATTGGAAGCAAAGTTAACATTATCATTTCCGGTCCGTGTATGAAATACTTACGTACTGTCGGTGGCATGTTGTACCATTGATACCTTTCAACAAAGTTTCTTGCCGTTTTATAAGTGGAAGCCCGAAATGTGTCAACGTCAATATCACGCCCACATGACAAAATAATGTATTTTCTTTATTTAATCTAGATATATGTTTGTGATTTCAGCAGAGATGTTTAGGGATTTTCAACAACCATATTGCTGTATTTCCGGTATTCGTATTGCCGAAGCCTGGTATAGGTTGAACAACAATCAAACCACAGCGTTCTCGATACTCTCTCTTAATCCGAGCTTTATTTGCAGTTACAATGTCTTTGTCACTTCTTCGAGCTTGCCACTAATTGATTGGCAATGTATAAGCCAAATGCAAAAGCCATTTGTACATGCGAATCCGCCCAAGTAAGACAGAAACATATAATTTAAGGTTGTCTGTATTTATTTCCCTCCGAATTATTTCCTCTACGTTATTAACTTGCTTCGAAGTAGCGCCACACAGGTAGCATCCCTGCATTGTAGTGGTTTGCGTCAGAGCATTACAAACTTTGCCGTATATCATGGCAAAGATTAAATTGTGACTGACTCCCACATGTCTGTGTTGGATCAGAACATTGCTTGTCTTGATGTTTCGTATGTCTTCATCAACTCTTTTTTCTCCGCAATCGATAAATTCGTAGACTCCCTCATACATTCTATTTTCAGAGGTCTACAGTATCTTGTGGATGCAGGTTGTGGGTTTTGCCGTATGATTTTTCACGACAAACCAGGTGAAGTGGGACCTGCAGCTCCTAAACACATTTGAGCTGCGTTTGTTAGAACAGCTGTTGGTGGAGACTTCCTCAAGTCTTCTGTTTCCTGTCGTTTTGGGCGCTAACAACTCGCGTCAAATGAATTTTTCCGGTCTACCACGTTTATACCCTGCACACTGACAAAACGAATTTGAAGACTCAAGCCATTACTTATTACGTTTCACAAATATTTATTTTATTCTGCGCACTTTCATCCAACGAGACTTATATTGAGACTTTAAGTGAAACACTTTTGCTTCAAGTAATAGCGGGTTTATGGCGTATACTGGTTCTACACTGCTCTTCTCTCAAGTAGTTCAATGTTGTATATATGTTGTCGCTTGCAGAACGTATATCTAGGAGTTCTCTGCTCGCGATAGAAACAGTTTTGGAACTCATGCCTGCAATAAACACATGTCCAGATACAAAACCATCTGATTTAATTATATTCCGTTTTCATATCGTTTCCACAACAGCCATCCTAGCGAAGGAAGTCGCACAAAGCAGCAGAAAGAAACAAGTGCCAATTAAGGTGAAGTAGTATGTGACACAGAAAAACAGGGATCGATGCTTGATCTCGCTTGAAACATAACTAAAGTGTTATATTTTCATCTAGATCGCACATAAATGTTACATTTGCCCGTTCTTTCTTCGCAGGCTTATACTATTTCTGTTGGACATCTAAAACGTACTCTCTTGTCGCTACAATAGCATTACTTACCTGACGTAGACGGGTGCACCGCTAAATCTTAGCTTCTCTTTACGTACACCGGTTGGGAATCGCCACAAACAGACGTTGCATTTAAACTGTTGTCACGAGCGTGTTCACACTTGCGCATGAACTAAGGCTCTGCCAGGCAGCCGGACAGCGCGACATGCTAGCAAAGGTTGATTCAGATTCCCCTCCACTCAGAATCGTCAACTATTCCGACCATAGCACATTTTCATTTTTCAATTTCCTGGCAGTTTAGTTGTCGTTTGCCCCAGTCCGCGACGTAGCGATGGAATGGTCCTTACCAGCTGTGACGTCACGTGCTGGTTGCGCAGTCAAGCGGTTAGAATACTGATAAACTGGAACGGGAAAAACTTGAGCTTTCCAGGTCAGGCAGCTCGGGTTGCACCATCNAACTTGAGCTTTCCAGGTCAGGCAGCTTGGGTTGCACCATCTGAATCTGAATTCGTTATTATAACACATGCTTATGAGAAGCACGGTGGATATAATCACATACAAATCTGGCCAAGATTTTATTTGAAGTAAAAAAAAATAAATTACATGTACTCGTAAATACTTTTTGTTTTCTTGGATTCGACTGAATTTTCCTATTATTTGTTTTCGGTTAAGTTACGTTTAAGAAAATCGAAACCTTAACTACGTATACTGCAAGAAATTGTTTGCAAATTTACCACGTCAGTGTAAAGACACATTGAACAAGAAGAAATTTTGACTTTTTTTCCCTATACTGTCCTGTTGCTTTTCATATATCTGTTCAGGAAAATTTTCTGCACAGTGAAGTTTAAAACTTTGTAACGAGTAGTTTCTCAATATTTGCGTCGTGAAGTATCGTAAATTTCCCANCTGAATCTGAATTCGTTATTATAACACATGCTTATGAGAAGCACGGTGGATATAATCACATACAAATCTGGCCAACATTTTATTCGAAGTAAAAAAAATAAATTACATGTACTCGTAAATACTTTTTGTTTTCTTGGATTCGACTGAATTTTCCTATTATTTGTTTTCGGTTAAGTTACGTTTAAGAAAATCGAAACCTTAACTACGTATACTGCAAGAAATTGTTTGCAAATTTACCACGTCAGTGTAAAGACACATTGAACAAGAAGAAATTTTGACTTTTTTTCCCTATGCTGTCCTGTTGCTTTTCATATATCTGTTCAGGAAAATTCTCTGCACAGTGAAGTTTAAAACTTTGTAACGAGTAGTTTCTCAATATTTGCGTCGTGAAGTATCGTAAATTTCCCANTCTGCACAGTGAAGTTTAAAACTTTGTAACGAGTAGTTTCTCAATATTTGCGTCGTGAAGTATCGTAAATTTCCCAGGTAAAAAACTTCTATTTAAGTTTAGGAAATTAATGGTTAGTCATTTCATAGTGTTCGTATGAAATTCTTGCGGTAAATACATAAAGTTTAAACTTATAGAACAGGCTTATCATAGTAAACATTTCCGGTTATAAATAGTTCATAAAATAATTATTCAATAATGTAAATTGTTTGAAAGCAGATAATTGCACAAAATCAGCAAACAATAATTCATTTTTATTATTGGCGAACTTCTCGTCGACAACTAGGTCTCGAGAAGCGAAACATGTAGCTCGGAAAAAGACGAGCTGGGTAGAAAGCGGCCATGACATTTATCCAGGACCCATCCTTGCAGTCTTTCGTTTAGCGGTTCCAGGAAACGAAGGGAACCGTAAGTCAGGATGGCAGGGCGTGGGGCGGAGTCTTTGTCTTCCGGAAAACGACTCTTTCCCCTCTCCGCCACATCGCTCTAAAACATAAATTAATCAAATGTATCATACAAATAAAGTAGATAATGTCACAACTATCAAACAGAACAAACTGCAAGACAGAGGACATACACAGTAGAATCACATTGTTATGACCAGCTGCTAGAAGTGCCATCTGCAGCGCGTAGACCATGGCGTGGGCTGGTGAAGCGGGTGTACAATGCGACCGAGAGGCTGGCTGTACACAGTGCACTTCCTGCTGTCATGGGTAAGGGAAGCGATTTAACTGAGTTGCAAAAAAGGGATGATCACCGGCTTTCTGGTCAAGGGGGGCAGCATTTCGGAAAAAACGACGTTTGTGAACTGTTCACGTGCCTCTGTGGTAAAGGTGTATCGTGAGTGAACTAATGGCACAACTGGGAATAACCGTCTTGGAAACTGCAGAGCTCCACGCGCCATCGATGTCCGAGGTGAACGTCGACTACGACGGTGCATGAAGGCCAACCGACAGGCTACAGAGGAACAGTTCACCGTCCAAATACACCAGAGGGCATACCGGCGCATGTGTCTGCCGCAACAGTCCAGCGAACCATTTACGAATGAGGCTCTGGAGTAGACGGAGGGTGACTGCACCCATGCTAACACAGGTGCATCGACGGAAACGACTGTAATTTGCTCGACAGTACGGCGGCTGGACCACTGCTGATTGGCGACGTGTAGCCTTCTCCGACGAATCATGTTTTAAGCTGCATAGAACGGATAGACGTCTGCGTGTCCGGCGAGAAACGTCGGAGATCCAACACCCTGCATCCATTGCTGGACGAACACAAGGCAGTGGGTCAATGTTGTGGCCTGGGGAATGTTCTCGTTGTATTCTCTAGGTCCCATCATCCGTGTGGAAGGAACTCTCGATCGATTTGATTATGAATATATCCTCGGCGATCACGTCCACCCGTTCATGATGATTGTCTTTCCTCGGGAGAATGGGATCTTTCAGCACGATAATGCGCCTTGCCACGTGGCTAGAAGTGTCTGCACCTGGCTAGAAGAGCACGATCAAGACTTCAAAGTTCTTCCCTGGCCCCCAAACAGCCCCGATGTCAATCCAACTGAACATCTGCGGGACCACCTCGATCGTCGTGTTCGCCATCTGTCTCGTCCACCACGCACTGCAGACAGCATGGCTCCAGATACCCGTGGATACACATCAACACCTGACTGAGTCACTGTCAGCTCGTCTAGCTGCTGTCCGTGCTGCGAAGGGAGGTTACTCTGGGTACTAGCAGGTNCATCCTCGGCGATCACGTCCACCCGTTCATGATGATTGTCTTTCCTCGGGAGGATGGGATCTTTCAGCACGATAATGCGCCTTGCCACGTGGCTAGAAGTGTCTGCACCTGGCTAGAAGAGCACGATCAAGACTTCAAAGTTCTTCCCTGGCCCCCAAACAGCCCCGATGTCAATCCAACCGAACATCTGCGGGACCACCTCGATCGTCGTGTTCGCCATCTGTCTCCTCCACCACGCACTGCAGACAGCATGGCTCCAGATACCCGTGGATACACATCAGCACCTGACTGAGTCACTGTCAGCTCGTCTAGCTGCTGTCCGTGCTGCGAAGGGAGGTTACTCTGGGTACTAGCAGGTGGTCATAATAACGTGATTCGACTGTGTATACAGAGGTCATGGACAGACATGCACACGCAGGTGCACAGTAAACATTTGCTGTTGTATATTTCACAAACAATTTTCCGAAACTTGTTAACAATAATTTTTGTAATGCACCCTAAGAACTAATGTTTTCTTCAACACATTGGGACACTGAGGGTACTTAATTAATTCTCTATTTCAAGAGTTTAATAAACATGAAATATACGGTATATATGGCTAGCAAGGAAAATTACGGTTTTGTATTCCACAGATCCATGTAGTAAAATTTAGTATAATTTAATTGTAGTNAGTAATGCACCCTAAGAACTAATGCTTTCTTCAACACATTGGGACATTGAGGGTACTTAATTAATTCTCTATTTCAAGAGTTTAATAAACATGAAATATACAGTATATATGGCTAGCAAGGAAAATTACGGTTTTGTATTCCACAGATCCATGTAGTAAAATTTAGTATAATTTAATTGTAGTATAGTAAAAATAATTTAGACAACTAATTTACAGAGAAATTTTTAACGAACAAATTAACCAAACTCTATAAGAAGGAGACGAAATTAAAGATAATTTACGTTTTTATCCATCCTCTGTCGCGCCTTACTCTGTAAACATTCAAGTTTTTGGGAGACTTTTAAAGCATTGGGTGTTTCATCAACAACTCTTGCAATGGTGACAAGATTATTAGACAACTATTACGCACGTAAGCCATTGCATGACTTTTTGTTTTAAGTTGCAGATAAACTAGCAAACGGCATGAAACTGATTTAGGCCTGAAAAAAAAAAACCAAAGTTTTAATAGACTATTAAATAAAACAACAAAGTCTCCAGAAGTTAGGAGACTAAGATATCAANTTTGGGAGACTTTTAAAGCATTGGGTGTTTCATCAACAACTCTTGCAATGGTGACAAGATTATTAGACAACTATTACGCACGTAAGCCATTGCATGACTTTTTGTTTTAAGTTGCAGATAAACTAGCAAACGGCATGAAACTGATTTAGGCCTGAAAAAAAAAACCAAAGTTTTAATAGACTATTAAATAAAACAACAAAGTCTCCAGAAGTTAGGAGACTAAGATATCAATAACCATTTCTCCTTTTTCCGTTACCATTAATGTTTATTTTTCCTGCGTTAAATAACTAAATACTTAGCGCAACATTGTTCACCTACTGTACATATCGGTTGCTGAGAGCTAACCTCGCAACAGATTCTTTTGTCTGTGTTTCATAACAAAGAGTTTGTGCGACTAAAAATGACCCTGTTACAGTGAATACCCTAATAATCAGCCAGAGGAAAAAGTCCTACATGATAGACTGCACACTCCGCTGTATACTTGAACCTCAGTTCGTTAACTGCTGCCCTATGAGTAGTCAGTTTTACTTCAGACCAGCGCCCCTACTATAAACAAACATATCACACTGTATCAGTCGTTACGCACTAATCGCAAGAGGTGATCATAGTCATTTTGTACGGTACACGCACGTCGAAAATTAATAACGTCACTCCTCCTTCCANGTTCGTTAACTGCTGCCCTATGAGTAGTCAGTGTTACTTCAGACCAGCGCCCTTACTATAAACAAACATATCGCACTGTATCAGTCGTTACGCACTGATCGCAAGAGGTGATCATAGTCATTTTGTACGGTACACGCACGTCGAAAATTAATAACGTCACTCCTCCTTCTACATCCATCATAAACTAAAAATATCCCCTCTACGAAATCCGCGAGCAGANCACATCCATAATAAACTAAAAATATCCCCTCTACGAAATCCGCGAGCAGAATAGGTCAAAACGGCGTACACTGAAGGAAATAGCCTAAGTACGGTAATTTATATTATGTGTCTGCAGCATATATATTTAAAGCTAAATCAAATTCAAAGGAGTATAAATAATCTCATANATCCATCATAAACTAAAAATATCCCCTCTACGAAATCCGCGAGCAGAATAGGTCAAAACGGCGTACACTGAAGGAAATAACCTAAGTCCGGTAATTTATATTATGTGTCTGCAGCATATATATTTAAAGCTAAATCAAATTCAAAGGAGTATAAATAATCTCATATTATCCGATTAGCTGACACGCTAATGTTAAGACAGTAAATAAATCTTTCAAAATACATTGGAAACTCCATCGGTATTATTTTATTTTTTAAAATTTGTTGTATAATGTTTTATAATGCACAGTAAAAATCACATTTTTGTTCAATTAAATTGCTCTCTGTCTTCAATTAGCGTGAACATGATATTGACAAATAAATAACAATTGTTATTATACAAACGGAATTTTCTGTTGCGAGTAAAGAACAGTTCTTTAATCGGGTTTGAGGGTAGTAGCAAAGGTAATTACAGACTTATTTGTTGTGGGAACAACGCAAATATGGTTGATATTGTACTGTTGAAGGTACGATCTGTTGTGTAACAGGAACACAATGTTCTCCAATAGCAGCCGTATGCACGTTAGCAAATACAGTCGCAGACAGGAATGCAACGCACAGTTCTGTTGGTATTACTATATATTTTAACAATATTCAAACGGTACCTACAACATGTCAGATATATGTTTTCTATTTTAACAATATTCAAATGGTACCTACAAAATGTCAGATAGATGTTTTCTATTTTAACGGCCTATATGGTACCTACAAGCATTTTTTTCTCAGTCTACCAATATAGGAAACTTAGATCCGTGTCATAACGTCATTTTAAAAGTATTACGCTTAGCTCTGTAAGAAATTATTTGTTTGATTTATTTTAAGTTGGTACTGCGCACATAGGTGTAAGAATTAGTATAACTTTAATTAATTTACGTTCCTAACAATTTCGCAGTTCAAGCCAATAGACGCCTGCATAAAGCGAGAATGTCCGCGGCAGTGTTGAGTTGACACGTGGAAGATACAGAACAGGCAGCGAAGTAGAAACTTCCCGTCAACCACTTATCCGAGCAGATCTATATAAAGGGCATCAATAACTGCGAAATAATCCGCTCGTGCTACTCCTTATATTTCAATGCATAATAGGAAATCATGTAAACGTTATAAAACTTCAATTGGAGAAACATTTTTAATAATAACAAGTACCCGAGGAGAAGTTTTCACTTTGTAAACAGGGCGACTGCAGAGAAGCCGCAAGTAACAAACAGACGAAAGTAGCGAGTGACGGGTGGGCTCGGGAATTACGGTATGTGGTCGGTAACTACGGCACGGGCCCGAGGATCGTGGGGCGGCGTGTACCAGAGTAATGGCACGGCAGCGAGTGAAGGTTGGGCGGTGGGAACTACGGTATGTGCTCGGTAACTACGGCGTGGGCCCGAGGATGGTGGGGCGGCGAGTACCAGAGTAATGGCACGGCCTGGCGGGGACCTCCAGAGATGCGATGAGTCCCTGGTACTCGGCCGGCCGGCGTGGGCAGTGTGCGCAAGGCAAGCCAGCCACACAGGACAGACAGCACTGCCGGCAGTCGACGACGTCTTCTGCTCTCATGTGCTCCTGGTACTCCAACATCGCCGCTCTACCCGCTCCCGCATTACTAGAATTCCTTTCCCCCTCCTTGACCTGCTGGCTGCATAGCTAGCCGGGGGTAGCGTTGTCAGACACTCGCAGGATATGGAAAGACAATTCCTAAAATTATTTCGCATAGTTTTTAAAGCTAAGTATATAAAAAAAAAATGTTTAATAAAGTTTTTGATGGATACACATTTTACAATTTAAATAAATAACATAAAATAACTTCCTGATTATCAGTTAACGCAAAATAAGTGCAAGGAAAAAAAAAAACACGTGTACGCTTACAATTTTTACACAAAACAAAAAATGCACTCACACCAATACAACTGCAATAATAAAACTGAACGTAAGTGAGAAATGAGTGGGCGAAATATAGCGAACGACATGGTNTCCTTTCCCCCTCCTTGACCTGCTGGCTGCATAGCTAGCCGGGGGTAGCGTTGTCAGACACTCGCAGGATATGGAGAGACAATTCCTAAAATTATTTCGCATAGTTTTTAAAGCTAAGTATATAAAAAAAAATGTTTAATAAAGTTTTTGATGGATACACATTTTACAATTTAAATAAATAACATAAAATAACTTCCTGNATAAAGTTTTTGATGGATACACATTTTACAATTTAAATAAATAACATAAAATAACTTCCTGATTATCAGTTAACGTAAAATATGCAGGTTAAGTGCAAGGAAAAAAAAACACGTGTACGCTTACAATTTTTACACAAAAAAAAATACACGCACACCAATACAACTGCAATAATAAAACTGAACGTAAGTGAGAAATGAGTGGGCGAAATATAGCGAACGACATGGTNCACACCAATACAACTGCAATAATAAAACTGAACGTAAGTGAGAAATGAGTGGGCGAAATATAGCGAACGACATGGTTTACCAAAGAAAATACATACAAACGTTTTTATACGATTATACAAATGAATAATGGCACAATTTTGTTACACAAAAATATCAAAATATTAGTAAATTAATAACACGTCAAAAATGCTGGACATTTTTGTCACCACGAAAAATCCGGCCGGGCGCTATGCTTACATTTTATAATATTAGTATACGTAATAGTAAAGTAAATTTTTAGCATAAGTAAAAGAAGTTGCTACGATCACTAGGAAGAAAATTTTCTAGATCTTTCACTCCTTGCTTGACTCAACATTCTAGATTACTATGTATGTTCCCTCCCCCTTTTACCCCCCCTTTTCCGATGATGTAGAGTGTTTAAGATATTCAAACAATTTTCTTGCATTTACATAGAATTCNCCTTTTACCCCCCCTTTTCCGATGATGTAGAGTGTTTAAGATATTCAAACAATTTTCTTGCATTTACATAGAATTTACATTCAATTCTCAGAACAAGGGAAATAATAAAAAAAATTTCTTTGGGTGACAGACTGAGTGTCTAAATAACCGAAAATTTTTGGGCATTTTAAATCTTTAATAGCTTTCGTTCACACACTGGACAAGTATGAATAGTAAAAACTGTAATAGAAAAGCCATTAATAAAACCTTTGTTTGGACTGACACCAATACAGTTTATCTTGTCACGTTAAGGCAAAAATAGTAAAATCTATATGAATAAATTAAAATATGAAGGAGTTTGAGTTGAAATCTTTTCACACAGCCTGGTGCCTTGGTTTACTTTGTGTTTACCTTCTCGGCCGTTTCCACATCCTGCTTCATCAGATCTCTCACCAATCACTAGGCCACTCGGTGGCAGTTATTGCCTCACGTGCGTCTGTAAGACATACCTTAGTCTGTACAGAGTGACGCCTTCGCTAGGAAACCCTCACGTCTACGTTTGTCAAGTCAGGACCTTACCGCGCTATGTCGCGTGTATTAAACGAACGAATTTAGAAAAGATTAAGATTTCTCGTACGTAATGTTGATTATCCTTTAAGAATTTCGGATTATTATAATACTGTTGTTAATCTTATTTATCTCTAGCGTTTACTAGACAAAGAATAACTTCGTATTTGAGACAATTTTTCAACTTATCATTTTATAAAGAAATATTTACAAAAATTATGAAGTTGAATTATATGAATGTTGTATATTCACGCATTAATACGTTAGTTTTACTGTTTACAGAGAGAAATCGGCGTGTGGCTGTGTCAGAGATAAGGTTGTGGGTTCTACGTTAATACGTCTGCGTTAGTGGACAATATTTTGTTTGGGGTTTGGGAATGAAAAGAAAGTAGCGAAAAGGATAATTGACGTTTATTGGTTTAATCGTAATATATACGATATATCGTATTTGTCACCATAATCAGCGCGCTAGCTCATAGGAGTCGCGAGGTATATTCATTGGCGCCAGTCGCCGCGGACCCCCACCCATAGCTCGCACATGCACGAACGTCACCATTCGTACCAACCAACCTCCTAAAAATCCAAATCGCATCTCCCAGCTAAAACTTAAGCCTACGTCGAGAATACAAAACTGGATTATGAGAAATAGCAACAACAGAATTAGAAGTAGCAACTAGTTCATTAATTGCAAATGTCTTCCAAAATATAATGTCTCTTGAATCAATATGACACAAATAATTAACACCAGACACTGTACTGTTGCGCGGTGCCAACTAAAGGTCATGCTCGCATTGTAGTCGTTTACCCANAAATAATTAACACCAGACACTGTACTGTTGCGCGGTGCCAACTAAAGGTCATGCTCGCATTGTAGTCGTTTACCCAATAGATCGAGACTGCACTTATTTCAACTGTGGTATTAATTACGACGTTAAAGTGTCGGGATAGATCGCCCTGCAAACGTTAGGCTGTATCACAGTATTCGTCCTGCTACCGCGCGTGACCGCCTGATATTAAAAACGTATTCACATCAGAAACAACAAACCGTGCTATTTGTGTTAACTTAAGTAAGAGAAGTTGATAAATGTTGTCTTGATTTGTTTTGTGGCGAGCTTAGCAAACCGCGACATAGCCACTGTGAAACTCCATGATTACGCACAAGCGTCTAATACTCTTAACAGAGGTCGGAACAGGCAAATGTACGGTCCATAAAGTGAGGACGACAACAACGCTTAGTAAAAGTTGCTTAAAAAGATTATCAACAGTGTTAAAAAAATGCAAAATTTTTCCAGGTATTCAGCATAAAAATAATGCAGAAAACGTTCTTTGCATGTTTATTTAGGGACACATGTTCGCCGCGTAAAGATTAAAATGAAAAACTCCCACAATAGACAA
The DNA here is from genome assembly GCA_002778355.1 of Clitarchus hookeri. NCBI lineage: Eukaryota > Metazoa > Arthropoda > Insecta > Phasmatodea > Phasmatidae > Clitarchus > Clitarchus hookeri. Next base: position 19,931 of record NQII01011071.1, read on the forward strand.
ATCAAGAATAACGAAAATGGTTTAATATAAAGGAAACNCGCGTAAAGATTAAAATGAAAAACTCCCACAATAGACAAATCAAGAATAACGAAAATGGTTTAATATAAAGGAAATCAATAATATCTGTTTGTTCAGCCTGAAAATGAAAGCGGCTGTGGCTTATTGGGCACAGGTAACAGCGTCCTGAATATTGAAACAAGTGTCAATAAGAGATATAATGAAGTTAAGGAATTGGTGTCCGCTATGGTGGAATGGCTTCTAAGCAAAAACTCTAAANTGTCAATAAGAGATATAATGAAGTTAAGGAATTGGTGTCCGCTATGGTGGAATGGCTTCTAAGCAAAAACTCTAAAATTAACAGTACTCAGTCAAATCGGTTGGTAACAAAGGTCAACCAATTCAGAGCCTGCTGGGCAAAGTACTTATTGAAAACGCCGAATTAATTGGTAAGGTGCAACAAATAGAGACCCTTGATGAGGGTACCTCCAGATAAAAAAAGAAGGACAAACTGTGGTAAGAGGAATACCAGGCATTAAGAGCTATGTCCAAACTGTAAAGGGACAATAAATAAAACCACAGCCTTCTAGGAAAGTGGCGCTGGTACACCCAGACAAAGAAGGGACTACTAGCATATAAACCATGGATAAGATCAAAAAGAATTTTGATCTTAAGGTTGTAGGAGTGCAAATCCGCAACACGCGAGGTATCAGAAATGGCGGAGTGCTCATTGAGGCCGGCAATGAGTAAACTCTAGAAAAACTCAAAAACCAGTCTGAAATTAAAGAATTGGGCCTGAAGTTAGAGGCACCAAGGAAAAGACGCACCAAGATAGTGGTGTACGATGTGCCTCGGTCAGAGGACACATCCAGTCTGGTGGAAACAATTTTCAGGCAAAATTTCCAGTCCAAAGATGGGATGTCTGTTGAAAAATTTAAGATAAATGTGGTAGTCAGTCTTCGTACTGGTCAAAGGAACACTGAGAGAGTCAATGTTGTTTTGGAATGTGACCCAGAAACAAGGAATACCATTNTCTTCGTACTGGTCAAAGGAACACTGAGAGAGTCAATGTTGTTTTGGAATGTGACCCAGAAACAAGGAATACCATCATGGCAAAGGATAGGCTTTATGTCGGCTATGAAAGTTGTCGGGTCAGGGACTATATATCTACGTCCCATTGCTATAAGTGTCAACAATGGGGACACATAGCAAATAAATGTAAAGAAACAGAGTCCACTTGCTCGAAGTGAGCTAAAAGGACAATGAAAATTGCCCGAAAAAGTCAGACAGTAATTTTAAGGAGACATGTGCAATCTGTCTAAAAAAAGATGTTGCATATGTCCTGCATTTCAGAAGGCTCTGTTGGTAGAACTTGCCAGGATCAATTATGGACTGTAATATCATAAGATGTGGGCAATTAAATAAGCAAAGGTCGGCGACAGTGGCTGCTGAAATTAACAGGATTTGGGTGGGACAGAATCTGGATATGGTCTTGATTCAGGAAACATATGTGCCTTTTGACGAGGTAACAGGTCTTAATGGCACCGTTTACACCAAAGCGGTCAAATGTCAGGATGAGTTATTGAGGAGAAACAATAACTTGGATGTGATGATGGCCAGTATCTTTAAGACACATCATGTATGTATGCAAGCAATCAAGGGAACAACTAAATACTGGATTATATCATCATACTTTCATTAAGGGGATGACACACATACACATCTGGATAAATGGAAAGTGGTGATTGATGTGTATGGGAAAAACCCTTGGTAATTGGTGCAGATGTTAATGGAAAGTCCGAGCTCTGGCATTCGCCAAACACAGGTGAATCAGGTTAGACAATCAGAAAATTCATTTTAATAAATTATTTGAATGTTGCAAATGTGGAAGGTGAACTACCAACATTTGTCTTTGTAGGCACATGGTACTGAAACATACATTGACATTACTGTGGTAAATGGGAAGGCCAAATACAATATCAGTAACTGGAGAGAGCTGGAGGAAAGTGTGAATGATCAAAGACTTATAGTCTATGAAATTGCACATGGAGGAAGAAATGTTGATTATGTGCCAGATATAGGAAGAGAGGCACGATATGTACACCGAACAGCAGATTGGCAACAATATGACAGGACCCTGTTAGGTAAGCTGAGGAGATATCCTGAATTGCAGCTGGACGAAGTGGATGTAGAAGAAAGAGTAGCTGAAATCACTCGAATCATCACTGAGACTTATGAGGAAAATTTCCGGAAAACTCAAGGGTTTCCGAAAATATCATGGTGGGATATGGAATTTGAGAACGAGAGGAAGCAAGTGAGAAGAGACAGGAGACGACTTAACAGACTTAGGAGTGAGGAGAGAGAACTATTCGCTGGAGAGTATAAGCGAAAGAAACAGGCTTACTTCAACAGCGTCAAGTCTAAAAAGGTACAGTCATGGGCGGATTACATANGTAGAAGAAAGAGTAGCTGAAATCACTCGAATCATCACTGAGACTTATGAGGAAAATTTCCGGAAAACTCAAGGGCTTCCGAAAATATCATGGTGGGATATGGAATTTGAGAACGAGAGGAAGCAAGTGAGAAGAGACAGGAGACGACTTAACAGACTTAGTAGTGAGGAGAGAGAACTATTAGCTGAAGAGTATAAGCGAAAGAAACAGGCTTACTTCAACAGCGTCAAGTCTAAAAAGGTACAGTCATGGGCGGATTACATANAGAGTATAAGCGAAAGAAACAGGCTTACTTCAACAGCGTCAAGTCTAAAAAGGTACAGTCATGGGCGGATTACATAACACAAGTGGGTAACGAAGATCCTTTCAGTGTGGCCTATAAGATTGCAAAATGAAGAAGGCAATACCTCCACCAACCATAAGGGTAAATGGTGAGACTTGCACCGACCTCCAGAGGTATATAGAAGTTCTGCTCCATGCACTCCTGCCTGATGGCTCCCAGGGAAATGAAGGTGATGAACACATCAGGAAGATACAGCAAATGGGTGAAATTGCTGAGGTAGCTGATGCACCAGTTTTTGATATGGAAGTGCTAACATCAGTGGTGCACCTGTTAAAGAATGGAAAAGCCACAGGCTATAATGGTTTGGGGGCAGAAATAATAAAAAGAAGCTTCTTAGGAATAAAACAGGAATTGCTGAAGATCTACAATGACTGTCTCAACTCTGGCGTGTTTCCTTTCCTATGGAAGAAGGGAAGTTTGCGGATCCTGCGAAAGGAAAGCAAGAAGAATCCTGAAGATCCAAAATCCTGCCGACCTTTAACATTGCTTCAGGTACGTGGCAAAGTCTATGAGAAGCTAATAAACAGGAGACTCATAATGTTTTTGGAAGCAGAAGAAACCCACATCGAGAAACAATATGGTTTCCGCTTAGAAATGGGTACAGACTTTGCTCTGCACAATGTAATGAAATATATTAAGAACAGTTAAGCAAGGTATATACTTGGGGTGTTCCTGGACACAGCAGGAGCTTTTGACAATTCCTGGTGGCCGGAAGTAATGTACCAGCTGAAAAGGAAGAGATTTACAGTGAACATCTACAGGATAATTTTGGACTTCTTCGCAGACAGAGTGAGCACATACTCTGCCCAGAATGTTCAAGTGAAGAAAAGGCTCACAAAGGGATGTCCCCTGGGGTCGGTTCTAGGTCCGATCTTATGGCATGTCCTCTTTGAATTATTCTTGGAGTTGGGTTTTCCACTGGGGTGTGTGGCCTTCGGCAATGCAGATGATGACCTCATCCTTATATCAGGAAATGCAAGGCAGCAGTTTGAAGAGAAGGCAGAAGATATGATGGTGAAGATTTGGACATTGTCCAAATAAGTGAAGCTGAAATTCTCCATGTTTAAGACGAATACCATGTTGCTCACAGAAGAACTGAAGATACCAGCGACTCTATGCTTTGGTGGAGACTCGGTGGAGTGTGTGCATGATATTACATTTCTGGGAGTTATTATGGATCAATATATGAGGTTCCTAAATCACATATAGTATGTTGCTAGAAAGGCTGTGGTGGTCTTTCATAGATTAAGGAGTATTGGTAACACAAGCTATGCCCTAATTTAAAAACACTTAGAGTTATATATAAGGCAGTGTTGGAGCCCATTATATGATATGGGGCCATTATATGGTATAATAGAGTTAAGCTTGTGAGGCATAAAAGGAAGTTCATTAGTGCTCAAAGGGCAGCACTGCTGACCGTCACTATGTCCAATGAGACACTTCCTGTCTTGGCTGGAGTGTCGCCAGTGGAAAAACTGGTTAGATACAGGTGTATTGTGGCGAAGAGATCACAGAATGGCAGACTATCTAAGATATAAAAACAAGAGGTAATGGAATAAGTTCTCCAGAAGGGGCGAGAAGAATGGGAAACACCAGCTAAAGGGAGAGTCGCATACGAGCTGTTACCGAATGTGGGAAACAGACCTGAAATAGAATGGATCACACTCAACCATTACAGTGTACAAATATACACTGGCCACCGAAAATTCAAGGCCATATTTTAAGACTGCAGTTGGTAGAGTCACCGCTGTGCGTTGTGTGTGGATTGGATGACACAATGAAGCACGTCATCACAGAATGCTTGAAAACGGAAGACATAAGGCAATGGCTGCATGAGATCACAGAAAGAAAGGGCATGCACTTGAATTTGGCAAATATAATATAAAATATCAAGCTCTTCACGAGATATGGAATGAGTTCGCCACCAAAATTGGAAAAAGGCTAGAAGAATATGACAAGTGGTGGGAAGAGCTTCCGAGGACCCACGGGGGAGTATTTGGGTANCAAGTGGTGGGAAGAGCTTCCGAGGACCCACGGGGGAGTATTTGGGTAAAAGCTTCAATTTAAGAAGTCGGAATATCCTTGACTGGCGAGGAGGACATGTTTTACTGAGAAAACCGGTAGAATACCGAGTACGGCACTAAGTGCAGAGAATGGTCCGAAGAACAGAAGAGGAGAATGTGCCGTGCACTGTCTTACTCATCCGAGTACAGTTACAGTGCGGGAGGATGGAGGGTGTGCCAGCCTTCGGGCTGTACAACCTGACTACCACGGGATGCACAAGGTTCCCTATTGGCTGGGCTGCCGGCTGGCGGGTAAGTTACCTGCTCGGTTACCAGGCGCTGATTGGCGAACGGAGTCCGACATGTTGCTCGCTAGTAGCGCCGTATTGCTGGTGTGTGCTACTGGAGATTGTGGAATAAGCGAATGTTTCACCCCTGTCTTATAAAGAACTCTGTGATTGGGCACTGGTCCTCACAGTATACAGTACCAGCCAACATAAACTATATTTAGGGTNTCTTATAAAGAACTCTGTGATTGGGCACTGGTCCTCACAGTATACAGTACCAGCCAACATAAACTATATTTAGGGTCACTTGTTTTTCGCGAAAAGATTTATACTGACGCTAAACTTCGACTTCTTATGCACACACTTGTGAATTTCTTTTGGCTATTGGCCACGTGCCTGCATGAAGATATATTTTCTACTTTAGTGGGCCAATCAGAATTTAGTTACACTAACACTGAACTGATTGACTGGTGGACTCCTAAGATGCGTGAGAGTTGAAATTATCTAACCACGAAATATGTTCTGAACTTATGTGTTTTGCAGTACATTAGTCGCGGAATCTTCTCGTTGAAAACAGGTAATAAAAATACCTTATTGTATACACTGGGTTTGAATGGGATAGACAGAGAAACTTCGGAAGCACCAAAATACCTTTGCTCAGTTTATTACTGTGAGGTGGTTCGATGAATAATTTCACTTTAAATTCACATAAAATTAATCAACGACAATTTTGTTACTTCACGCGATCGTTGCACGGTTGTTGCCTTGTTCACTTAATGCTTTGTGCCTCGCCTGCTTTTATGTTTACCGAGATCGTTGATTTTAAAATTTGTTTATTAGAATGACATTTTACCCTTTCAGGCCCACTTTAAATTTACAGCTGCAGGTGTCGCAAACAAAACATTTAATGACGCGTGCTGTACTTAAGTCAACACAACATATGTTTCGTTGTCACAGCATATGAGCTGTAGGCTATATGTTCGGCTACAGTTATATGAACCAAATATTATCTAGACAAGTAAGACGGTTTGCGAATCATTTACCGACAGGTAAGATCAATGNAAATCATTTACCCACAGGTAAGATCAATGGTTATTGAGCTTCGCAATGTGCAGCATAGACAGAAAATTACCTACACGTGAGTAATGTACACAATTGTGTACACTAGGTCTGAATAGGTTAAATACAAAATAAGTTTCAGAAAATCATGAGTCGGCAGTTTTCAATGTCTGAAAGTTGAAAGTATTGGAAGAGAACGCCCAAACAATGTATACCAGTTTTCAGTTGGATAAACAGTAGTAAAAGTACTTTAAAACCAAGTCACCCATACAAAGTTAATCCTGGCGAAGATGGTTTCCCTATATTCGTCAAGGTTCTGCCTTCAGGGTAGACAATACCTAAATCCATAGCTTTTATCGTACTGATGTGCTTGACGAATGTCGTGTTGGCTATATAAGTGTGACATTTTGACAATTTGCAGGTCAGAATAAGAGCTCAAAGCGAAGCACGGCAGTGACGCTGCTCTACTTATTTGCTCTGTAATCATACTGAGCTTGTGAACGCCCCTTGGTCGTATGCTCTAGACAACCTGGGGGAGACAGAGAGCTTGTTGCCTTCAATGAAAGCTAACTTATGCTTGCTGTTCGATCGACACGTGCTTCAATCCATGATCTGTATTACAACCCCCAATCTGGCGGTATTAACCGAGGCCCTCAGTGACCTTGACGGCGGAGAAGAGCAACATCGTCGCCTGCTCCTCAAGGACGGACAGCAAGTGTTTGTGTCGCACTGGGCGTTAAGACGGCGACGCAACCTGGTGGTACGAACCGAGGCCCTCAGCGACCTTGACGACGGAGGTGAGCAGCATCGTCGCCTGCTCCTCAAGGACGGACAGCAAGTGTTTGTGTCGCACTGGGCGTTACGACGGCGACGCAACCTGGCGGTATGGACCGAGGCCCTCAGCTACCTTGACGACGGAGGTGAGCAGCATCGTCGTCTGCTCCTCAAGGATGGACAGCAAGTGTTTGTGTCGCACTGGGTGTTAGGACGGCGACGCAACCTGGTGGTACGAACCGAGGCCCTCAGCGACCTTGACGACGGAGGTGAGCAGCATCCTGCTCCTCAAGGACGGACAGCAAGTGTTTGTGTCGCACTGGGTGTTAGGACGGCGACGCAACCTGGTGGTACGAACCGAGGCCCTCAGCGACCTTGACGACGGAGGTGAGCAGCATCCTGCTCCTCAAGGACGGACAGCAAGTGTTTGTGTCGCACTGGGTGTTAGGACGGCGACGCAACCTGGTGGTACGAACCGAGGCCCTCAGCGACCTTGACGACGGAGGTGAGCAGCATCCTGCTCCTCAAGGACGGACAGCAAGTGTTTGTGTCGCACTGGGTGTTAGGACGGCGACGCAACCTGGTGGTACGAACCGAGGCCCTCAGCGACCTTGACGACGGAGGTGAGCAGCATCCTGCTCCTCAAGGACGGACAGCAAGTGTTTGTGTCGCACTGGGTGTTAGGACGGCGACGCAACCTGGTGGTACGAACCGAGGCCCTCAGCGACCTTGACGACGGAGGTGAGCAGCATCCTGCTCCTCAAGGACGGACAGCAAGTGTTTGTGTCGCACTGGGTGTTAGGACGGCGACGCAACCTGGTGGTACGAACCGAGGCCCTCAGCGACCTTGACGACGGAGGTGAGCAGCATCCTGCTCCTCAAGGACGGACAGCAAGTGTTTGTGTCGCACTGGGCGTTAAGACGGCGACGCAACCTGGTGGTACGAACCGAGGCCCTCAGCGACCTTGACGACGGAGGTGAGCAGCATCGTCGCCTGCTCCTCAAGGACGGACAGCAAGTGTTTGTGTCGCACTGGGCGTTAAGACGGCGATGCAACCTGGCGGTATGGACCGAGGCCCTCAGTGAGGTCGTGAGTGAAGACGAGTATGGAAATGCAAGTACGTGGTTGGAATCCAGACAGGCCCGAACTTGTTTCTTGCACTCGTACACCGCATTGTGCACTTGCACGCGTTCTTTATGTTCCTCCTGACCTTCGTCAGGTTTTGAAACACAAATTGAAGATTATAACATGACATGTATAGTATAACGTACGTATTGTTATTTCGTTGATAGCTTTCTAAACAAACAGTGGTACATTTAACACTACAGATATTGCAACGATACGAGTGAATATAATGTAGATACATTTCTGAAAATTACCAGAAAAAAGTGTTTAATTGTAAATCAGTTTCTTAAATTAAATTTTTCATTTAACCTGAAAAACACTGTATGTATTTGAACAATGCATGAATTTTAAAATAGAATTCTTATACTGAGTATAATTGTGCAATGAGTTTTATTTCAATTTGTTAGCAATTAAGTCGATATATTTTATATCCCTCCACTTTAGCACTTTGAGTGCGCTACACATGTTGTGACAATTACAACAAGCTAGAAGTGAATCACGTATATTCACGACTGCACGACCAACAGTTATGCTGGTCTGTTTATTTCCATTTACAACCCTCCTATGGTTTCACACAACACCAGATACGCTTACTATGCCGTGCAACGTTCATGACTGGCCAACTCTCTGCCAATACAATGCCGAGTTGAAAGTGCCCCAATCACATGACCTATCCTACGTATAATAATATACATGCCATCATGTTCATTTGAGTAACATACACTTGAGTGTTGCTCAGCCAATATCACGTTGCTGAGAACCCTATGCAAACTGCTGGTGAAGTAATATTTCTTCCGTCATGTCTTCAAAGTGTTAGTCACGAGGCACCGTGACAGTTAATTATTTTTCGCACTTCGTTTTCCGTGAGTAAATTGCAGGGAGATTTCTCGCTCCCACGCATGTTTTTNGACAGTTAATTATTTTTCGCACTTCGTTTTCCGTGAGTAAATTGCAGGGAGATTTCTCGCTCCCACGCATGTTTTTTTCTACACCAACCTGTACACTCGCCAGGTAAATGGCGTCACAGGTCGGCAACATGATTGAATGCCGTCCGCCAATCAGCGCGCGGGACTCAGCCGGCAGCTCAGCGAATACACGCAGATACAGGTTGTTCGCGATTATCTCAGCACTTTTGAAATCCAGCTTCGAAAAATGCCACTGTCCCTACCTGGATATATTTAAACTGCTAAAACGAATGTCGTGCGCCCAGCAAAGTGGGTGACGACAAAGGGAAAGTAGTTCCACGTTTTAACGCTAAAGTAAAGGTTCTAGGTAAACATTTGTGAAAACTGAAATTATTTGCTTTTCTGTGTATCTTTTAAATGCATACAACTGAAAGAATTATCACATTTGAAAAATGCCTATTTTTCTAATAATTTTACATTTCCAGTTGACCGACGTATGAACAAAGCGAGTAGTCCAATANTTTGAAAAATGCCTATTTTTCTAATAATTTTACATTTCCAGTTGACCGACGTATGAACAAAGCGAGTAGTCCAATAGCAACGTTAATTTCACACATGATGGAAGTTATACACAATATGCATACAAGTAGATTTTATGCATGGATTTCAAAAGTGCTCACTTTAGCGTGAATAGCCTACAGCTAGGGCCAGTGACTTTTCGCGTAAAATTCGGAGCACACAGTAGACTTCAATACTATATACACACCTCAGCTGTTGTTATACTTCCATTGGCTGCTGGTGCCGTGTCCGTCTTTGACCAAGCCACTCAGGACTAAGTATCTCCTACACTGAACCTTCGTGATTCGTGGGCAAACGGTTAATACGGACCAGAACATTTTTTTAGCCAATCAAAGAAGTTGTACGACCCTACAGTGTTTTGTACTGTATCTTGTCTCGAAATCGCCAGTACTGCTGTTTAAGGGGTTTTTGGAAATAAAATGCAATCACGTCTGGCAGCATGTACCACTCAACTGCTGATCTCCCGTTGTTCCTGCAGTTCGACACACGTGTACTAACAAGCTACCACTAGCGGTGCCCACGTACCTAGAGTGCGGGGTGGTGTATGTGCAGGCGCTTTCCGCCTTCGAGATATCCAACTTGCTATGCACACAGGTACGTGGAGTTGCGGACTCCCGGCGCTGTTTTACTAACTTCAATTTCCATTAAAAAATACCAAATGGATTTTCCAAACATTTTAATACTAGGATTTCTTTTTTTATTAGCCCGTAGATGATGTGGTTTGAATTTCGAAATGTAGTTAAAAAACACTTTGTATACTGTGACGTAAGCCCTTTGTACAGATCACTAAAGATTTATGTTAGTCTAGTTGTTAAAATATAAAACACTATAAACGTGAATTCTAAAAAAAAAAGTGATATAAACACATCTGAATATAACCTTTCCGGATTGCTATGTATCAAACCAAGCTGCCTAGATACATTGGAAACTACTTTCATCTATAAAATGACTCCTTTACCTATTTAAGGCGCCCGCCTACTTAATGAGTGAACAGCATTGCAGTGTGTCTGAAATACACGTTTTTCTCAGAAACTGCTGCACTTGTTCGCAATCTGTTTTCGTAAGAAAAGAAATCACATTTCAGTCCATGTCTGCAAACCATTTTCAAGGCACCCCG
>NQII01011073.1:0-30530 GCA_002778355.1 Clitarchus hookeri
TACGATGGAAGGACCTTTAGTAGAGCACAAAAGTTTGTTAGTAAAATTGAAAATCAAATAAATTACAAAAAAAAATATTGTGAGTGAAAATACTGGATTTTAAATCATAAAAGTACTAACATATTTAATGGTCTGCTCAGTGAAACTGTGATCAAAGACGAAAACCGTAGTGACATTTCGAATTAGCATTATTACACTGATAACTTTACATAGTAGGCAATCGAATTATTTGCTATGATTGAATGTATGTATGAACTTACTCAAACGAAAGCTGGTACTAATGGAGAAAGTATTTACAGTTCTTTATAAATACTTTCATCTTATACTTAAAAAAAAACCAACGTCAATTTGGATAGTTTATAGACAAGTGCCAAAATAATTGCATGCCGAAAAATGTTTCTGTGAAGCACCAGTGCGTTTTTTAATGCAAAATTTCGTATTTTACACACATACCTATAAAATAATGAGTAAAAAAATTAAGCAATATTTTTGAGTAAATTATTTAAAGTATAGAACGACACTGATAGAAAATTGGAAAATTAAAGATTATTGTCTGCGCAGATTTCCAAAATAAATTGCGCAAATCGCGACTAGCAAATTTGATTAATTCATAACTGGTTTAATCTTTAAAACTGTACGTACATACGTACAAGAGTAGTGCTTATAAATGAACATATTGCAGTTAACTTTCCTGCTTATGCTGGGATACAGACCTAATACGCCAGAGTAAAAACCTGTGCTGGGACTAAGTAAAAATAAAAAAAATTACTTAAGTGTACTGGCGCAGTGAAGGAGCCGTTAAGAAAAACCTATGCACATAACAAAGGAAAACATTTTTAAAACTTTACACACACGAAAATTCGCCTATGATGGTTGAGAGGTGAGTAAAAGTTTTAATGTCTGAAAATTGTTTCAAACGTGAATCTGTAAGAAAACGTGAATCTTATTTCAATGTATTTTAGAAAGACAAAATTTTTATTTTAAATTTATATATGCCAGCAAAGTAAGGAAATTCAAATCTCTGGAAACAATTGTGGGCATGTGTATGTATATATATATACATATGTGTATACATATACGCTTATGTATGGTACTTCAGTCTTCAAGTAGCCTTAATTATTCTATCCGTGTTTCCGGTTTAAGCGGGCACACTGCGTTTTGGCTTATCGACCTACAAATCAAGTTTTATAATTACTATTGATAACCGTGCAATGTTACATTCAGAGAATTAACTATTCAAAGGCGAAAGATCTTCCCTTTGCAGGACTTAACTTCACTACTTCATAGACACCATTAAGATTACGACTCTCCGCTGTCCAAACACATGGCACGTAGGCCTATTACTGGGAGAGTTAAACGGCTCTTCTCCAAAATAACGAGCCGATTGAAGCTCGCTGAGAAATTTGATCGCCCACTTTCCGTCCATCCATTCCCTGCATTTCAACTCGATAAAAGCGGAGAAATTTGTACTTACCGGCAGTACTTCTTATGTTTGAAGTATCAAGCAATGTGGCTAACGTAAGCTGGAGATCCACATTGCACGAACAACCAACGACGTCATTTATTTAGGGACTGGGATATTTCTATAACTGTTTTTGGAGACGCGATAGCTTCAAATTGCCTTGCTAGTTTTCTGCATTCGATTTTAACATTTTGTGTAGGGCCCTTGGAGTCTGAGTGAATATAGAAAAAGTAACAAAAGAACCGAGCGATTTGTGACCCAGTCTAGCGAAAATGTTATAGTCTATTAGTAGTAGTATTTTCACAAATTTCGAATCAAATCTTTCAAAAATCACCATATTTCAGACGAGTTTTGTGTTTTTCCCCCCTGAATATGCCATATATTACAAGTGTTTATTTATACTTCCGATAACATTAAAGAGTCCTTTTTTGGTAAAATTAAATTTTACTAATATTTTATTCATAAATTATAATATTTCGTACATAATTAATAAACGAATAACACACAGAGAAAATAGTTGTGATGGTTATACTTAGTAATAAATAGTTCTTATGTGAAATATTATTGAACTTATTGGGCACAAATGCGGCGTGTTTTCCCTTTGGTGTTATTTTCTGTAATTAGTTCGGTTTTGTTAGCATGAGGCGGATTAATACCCTGGACTTAGATCTTTATCAGGGCTTCAGAAAAGTTGGAATTGACCATGAGCGGACATGTTCTTATAAAAGCCACAGTCAACGAAGAAAGAACAGTCGGTTAGGAATCTCAGAGATCGGCTGTGCTCACACGTAATTTCGGTTCCAAGAAATTAAAAGTCTATCAATTCGAGAAACTTGCCTTCCAGGAAGTCTTTGTAACAGGTTCCTATTTTTTCATAGAGACGCCGCTTGTGTATATAATAGACTAGACACCGGACAGGAAACTTTCCCGCGACCGTTTCTTCTTAAACTGGTTCTAACCTACAAATGTGAACACGCTACACNATTGAACTTATTGGGCACAAATGCGGCGTGTTTTCCCTTTGGTGTTATTTTCTGTAATTAGTTCGGTTTTGTTAGAATGAGGCGGATTAATACCCTGGACTTAGATCTTTATCAGGGCTTCAGAAAAGTTGGAAGTGACCATGAGCGGACATGTTCTTATAAAAGCCACAGTCAACGAAGAAAGTACAGTCGGTTAGGAATCTCAGAGATCGGCTGTGCTCACACGTAATTTCGGTTCAAAGAAATTAAACGTCTATCAATTCGAGAAACTTGCCTTCCAGGAAGTATTTGTAACAGGTTCCTATTTTTTCATACAGACGCCGCTTGTGTATATAATAGACTGGACACCGGACAGGAAACTTTCCCGCGACCGTTTCTTCTTAAACTGGTTCTAACCTACAAATGTGAACACGCTACACNGACACCGGACAGGAAACTTTCCCGCGACCGTTTCTTCTTAAACTGGTTCTAACCTACAAATGTGAACACGCTACACGATTGAGGCCTTACATTTAATGGCTTGTTATTATGAAGATTGCTGTTTCTCTTGAGGAATAGATAGCGTCGTTTGAAGTTTATCTTAAACAAAAGATACAATTTTACAAGAGTACTTTGTCTGTGAACACCAAAGATCTGAAGCATACGTGTTTATTATGAGGGGAATCCAGGAATTCATTGTTGCTCCAAAACAGTCTCCAATAAATTTCGTTGTAGTGTAAGATTTGATAAACATTTATGGGCACTTTATCGCTAGATACTTGCAAATCACACGTGATAAAGCTTCTGTTCGACGTTGCCTACTTATNACATTTATGGGCACTTTATCGCTAGATACTTGCAAATCACACGTGATAAAGCTTCTGTTCGACGTTGCCTACTTATATTTAATGTCGTACACTCTGCTTGTCAACCTAAGTTACTGAGAAAGTGAACATGTTGTTCACTATAAAGACTTTGGTTTACACCCAACTTCTGGCGAAGTATGACAGTATTTTAACTTGGTGTATAATAAATAACAATAACAGTTTGCATTGCACGGGCAAGTAATCACTTACAGCAGAGTATGTGAAAAGGCTCATTTATAAACAACATTTAAGTAGTAACTGAGGAGGTAGAGGGGCATGAGTTTTATCTTAAGCGTAGAATGTAATTTCAAATTGTACACTGATTCATTACTTACATGATGTAAGAACTCAAACCCGTCCTCTAGTGTATGACACATATTACATACGTTTGCTTAAACCCACATTTCTTACGCTTATAAACACATTAAAATATGCATAATTACGTTGACACATGGACCGCAGCAAGATTCGGAACATTTTAATTTATTAATTGTAAACAAATAAAAGATAAAACATACCTCTGAGCCATAAGTCTTATTATAGTTTGGCTGTTGCCAAACTATAATAACGCTAATGGCACAGAGGACATTAGCAAAGGACAAAAAATGCAAGTCTGACCGAAACAGCGAAGTTTAAACCGGCTTCAAATATGTCATCATAGACTAACATATTCACTGCATTACTATACATGTGGTGCAAAGATTCGTGTGGTGTCTTCAAAGCTGACGGGGTGATGTAAATTGCTGCTGGATGTAATGATGGGGGAAACCGGGAATCTCCGAAAATNTGACGGGGTGATGTAAATTGCTGCTGGATGTAATGATGGGGGAAACCGGGAATCTCCGAAAATACCCAACGGCCATCGGTAACGTTTGCTACTTTACTCTCTTTCTCTCTCTCTCTCTCTCTACTTTTGAATTGGACTCTGCCTACACGAGAACTGACGCTAACCACTGCGAGACAGTCACGCATTATTAAGACCTGTTAATCGTCAGGAAAAACGACTCGTAAAGCCTTGTTGCGAAGTAGTCGCTTCAAGTGCACGTAAAACTTCCGAGGAACTTCCAACGACGCCACTCAAAGTATATTACACGCTGGTTACCTTGTGAGACGCGAAGGACGTCGTAAAATTACCATCAGCGCGTGACCGTAAGTGAGCAACCAATCAAGCCGACGTTTATTGCTTCCCGAGTCGTGCAGTTTCTATTGCCCGTTGGGGGACGTTGCCGATGTTGACAGTCACATTTACACACCTGGCGAGGTGGCGCTGTGGGAAACCAACTCAACTCGCGTTTTTTCGGGTGGACACGGGTTCGATTCCCGGTCCGTGGTTTCCCGACGTTGCTCCTGGCGAATGCTGGGACGGTTCACTACCACGCCAGGCCACGGTCGACTCCTTCCACGTTCCCGCTTCACTGAGCAACTTGTCTCGTCTCGNTTTTAAATTCGAAAAATCACCCCATGTTTGACGCGTTTGGTTCTTTCCTAAACATGCCATGTATTTCAAACGTTTTATACTTGTGTTGACATAAGGCTACCGTCATTTCAATAAAATAAAAATTTTTATTAGTATTTTCCTTATAAATAAAAATATATAATTTACACATAATGTGATTAAAAACACTGATAAAATAGGAGTGTTGGCAATGCCCAGTATGAAATAGTTCCTACGCAAATTATAATCACACTGAGTGCGCACGAATGCAGCGCGTTGTTCCTTAAGGAGTAATTTACCTAGACACGGTTAAGCTTTGTTTGCATGAGGCGGAGGAATATCCTGGAAGTTGAACTTTATCAGGGCTTCGGAAGAGTTGCAAGTAACTATGAATTTACTATACCTACATACTAACCTACCGCATTTGCATCACAAGCGGGGTGAAGTGAGTATATACCCGCGAAAACTTCACGCCCACGTTATGGGGAAGACAGATAGCCTACGGTTCGTGCTCAACACTTCGCGGCACTAATTCTTCATCGCTTTATAAAATATTCCTGGGTTCGGAGCCTGTTACAATCTGTAGGGCCTGTCGTATTTAGCATCTGCTCATAATCGTGTCACGCAAAATTCAAACTTCAGTCATTTTTCGTTATAGAAGTGGCAATACGAATATAGTACAAATATGACTGCTTACCATAAATAAATAAATAAAACCGTTTCTAAAAAAAGGCTACTTTTGATCTTCAGCTTAACGTTTATAGTTAACCTCAATAAAATAATTTTCACAAGTTGTAAAGGAATGTTTTAGCTTAAGTTTCATTACTCTAGTTTCATAAATAAATATAGGCTTATGCCATTACCTTTACTGCTTGGGTATGTAGGTCCATGTGTGTGTGTGTGCTCGCGCGCGCAAAGTACTTTTCAACCCCTTTACCGATTTTCACCAAATGTGGCACACTTACAGTAAATATACAAAAATCGTATAATTTTTAGACCGTGCTGGAAGCTTATTTTCAAAATGGGGACCATTCTTTTATTTTTGGGTACTGTGAAATTTCTTATAAACCACTCAACCTATTTTTTATTTTACTCTGTTCATAAATGGAATACACGGTCAACAATAAATTAAAATTTAATTTCGTCATCGATGCGTCATTTTAAAAGTTAGTGCAACCTGAAAAATAAAACCGTTACGTTATATCTCAGGAACATACCACCTGATTCCCGGCAAATTTGCAGTACGAGTATTCATATATATATTTACCCGTTATAAATGTAACTGATTTTAGTATACCGGGCACATATTTTCATAATGGCGGTTATATAAAATGTTAGTAGGTTTGCAAGTGTTTCATCCAAATTTGGTGCACTACCAGTAAATATTTCAAATAATAAAAAAAAATGTTACAACCTATTTCGCCCGTTATTTTGTAAGATAGTTTCACTTTAATCTCGGGGATCACTCAACAGATTCAAGGAAACTTTGGAATACAATATTTGTTTTCACATGCTCCTCTCTAACTCTATGATTTAATTATGATGAGCATTTTTTTAAACGGTGGCCATATAACGATTTTATTTTGAAATGTCATATCTACCGTGCAATTAGACTTATTTCTAAAAATTTCTACATGATATTAGTATCTACGTAACCATTATATTCTTTTAATTTTTGTTGATTTTGTCCGTTATTTTTTAAGATAGTGTCGATATAGTATTTCAGAAACTACCATAAAGTATTTAAACAAATTAAAATACCAATAATATATTAGAAACAGAATTTTGTAAGAAATTTCTAATATATAAGCTACTTTTTTTTTATAAATTGCCGCCTCCTTACGTAATATATCTATGAAAAAATTAGAGTTACTTGAATTATACTTGGAATGCTGGGCGTTTGTTGTGTGCATTACTGACACAAATATATTTCAACAACTTTACAAGCACATCCTGCATGCAAACAGTAATTTGTAATAGCACCTAAGATTTCTACAGATATTCTCTACTTCAGCGAAGCAACATTGAGAAAAATAAGCTTGGGAGGTAGCACAATAGTAATTGCGTGTGACACTTACTCATTAACAAAATTTCTTTGAAAATAAATTTTAGATTATACTCTTTCAAAAAAATATTTTATAGGCCAACATGTTTCAACAGATATTGAAATGATTACAACCAAATAAATTGTGGAAAATCCCTTCTGCTGGGACATTTTTAACACTCTTAACACTGTGGTCATTGTCTTTGAATACTCTATGAGATCGAAATTTACTTGCATGTGTGCAAAGAAGAAAGTTTGGTCAGCAATAATTTAATTATTTTTATTAAACTTTCAATAAAATCTTATTAAGCAGGAAGCCAAATAATTAAAACGTATACATATTAAATTGATTTAATTTTCTTTTGTAAACGACACACACGCAGGGTTTTGCTTATTCAGGAATTTTAATTTGTACATTTATGTTATATTACCGGATTATATTTTTAAAAATATTAACTTTGCGAATGCATGTATAGATCCATTAGCTGTGTAAGCTTGAATAATATCAAGGCCAGGGAAAAATATCAAAAAGAGTTTATTTTTCAATTGTCTCTTATTGGTTAATCGACCCTTTTGCCGAAAGGAAATAACTGAAATCGTTTGCGTTCCTGTACTTTTATTCACCTCTCTTCGTATAACTAAAAATAAATTAAAAATATTTGGTATTAATTGTGATCAGGCCTTAGCTGAGCGACCTGCCTGATCACACCTTCACATATTTATCCAGGACACGGGCCGTGATGGCTGACGTTGTTTATGAGATCGCAAACCACAGAAACGCCATCCACCTGCCAGTAAACGAGGACAACGCAGCCGATATAGGGTATTGAGGCCCATGGGCGGTGTCATTTGTCGTCGGGTCACTGGAACGAGAAGATAACTGAAGATGGGTGTTTCTGGGCGTCGACTTCCACCGTATTAATCAGCCTCCGGAATCATGAACAAGGTGGGGACTCTCCAATTAGACTTTACTCAGTATGTGGCTGGTTAAATCATTATAATTTAATATAAATTAATACTTCAGTATATTTATGTAACTCCCCCCACACATACTTCATAATTTTTATATTGAAATAATATTGCACAATTTTAATGTTAAATGAACCTGTTTTATATAGTGTTGATAACATAACTCTTATCAATAACTTGCTACGCCCCTATACCACCGTTAAGGTATGTTGAAGAATCATAAATCATATCGTAACATTGGTGGAGACTTGGTTCCTTCCTAACCTTTCGCCGCCTGGCATCAGCTGCTCTACTATCAACCCATATATATATATAAATAAATTATCCACCCATCCGCACTAGTTTCTTTTTTTTTTGTAACTATAACGAAGTTTATTATAACGATACTTAGACCACATCCACTTTAACATTAAGATTTTTATCATGCAAGAAGCCGTTCACTTTTAGTAACGTCATAAGGCCTAATCTTAAGAATGAATTACTTTTAAATTGAAATTAAAGTTGGCAACCCATAATATTAATTAACGAAGTAAATAGTATTTACTTGATTATCAAATATTTTTTGAACTTAAATAACTGCAGGATTTCCTGCAAACTATAAACTATTTATCTTACCCATCTAATTATATTTATTTCGATTAAGAAGTATAATCGTTTGTGTGCGCTGAGTGTAGTTACTGAAAACTATCAGTATGAAAGTGAACCATATTGCAGGATCCGTATCAATAACATTCACCTTCAAATAAAGCTAATTTAATAACATTTTAGATGTTACGTCACTTTGTAGTAAGATACTGCTGTGCGCAGATAGAGGCATATAATTTTATTGTGCTTTACCATTATTCAACATATTTTTAATATAAGTTCCCTGATATGTGTATAAAGAAGGTATGACAGTTTCTATAAGATTTTAATATGCTAACCGTAAGACAGTATTAAAATTATTAGTTGCCGTATGGAAAGACAAAAGCCGCACGCAGTAAAAAGCGCGCGACGAGACCCACTTCTTGCGTCAAGTGCCTTTTCTCCCCTCTTCCACCCTTTTCCAAACGCGTGCTTCTTTTCTCTCCCAGTCAACATTTCCCTCGATGGCTGTCGTGCCGAGAAACACACCCCCCCCTACCCCCTCTGCGCAATTGATGATCATGTCGTAATTCTTCACATCATCAACTTCCTCCGCAGCTTGATGGCCGACGATGTTTATGAAACACACTGGCACATTTACTAGGAAAACAAATACATAAAATAGACACTTAAACATCACTAAAATACAAGAACACTTTACATTATTAGTTTGCATTTGAAAATTGAGCATAAAAAGAAATTTAATTGGTAATAAATTTGATACGCAACATAATTTACATATGCCACGAGGCTGTCTCTCCCAGTCTGTTGCGCATAGGTTGGGTTTGTTTACATTTTAGCGCTTTTATTGTAATTAATACGAAAATCACTCGCACCCTACTTTATGGAAATTTGAGGGTGGCAACAGGTGGCCCGCGGTGGACGAGTCCACTCTGACCCCCGAAGGGGTGTGGGTAGCCATGCTCGAGTACGGGTTTTACAAAGCCCGTTTTTACTGGTGCCAAAATACAAGGTTTGTTTATATATGTTATTACAGCCCAAAAATTACTGATCATTTAACACACTCACATTACATGCACAATACACGCATGGGGACGTAAACAGTGAATGGAGGGGGTACACCGGGGGTTTTTTTGAACGCTGTAACCACTGTGCTTCCCTCGCTGCATTCATTTCCCGGCAGTATTCATACTGGGGACGTCTCTTGGCAGTATTGGTCGGCCCGTATTTTCACGCCCTCAAAAGATCTCTCTTGAGGGCATGAAAGCGAGATGGTCCCCTGACTCTGGCAGTACCAAGGTGGTCGCAGAGGGGTGTTGCACTCCGATGCACGTCGCCGGTGTAGGAGTCGTGGATGGGTTGACCGCCACGTCCGGGCCGACTGCCCCCAGTAGAGGGCGCTTCGAAGCTGCGCTGTTGTAGCGGGACGAACGGGCTAAGGGAGGAGGAACGTTGTACGCGTCAACTGTTGGCACAACATTAGACTTCTGTTTGAGTAGATTGTCTTCCAATGGAGCATTTCATCCTACTGTACAACATGCAGAAATCATAAGAATTTAGTAAGTAACACTACCAAAATTATCCGAATAGTGCCATTTACAGTATATTGCATATGGAAAAAGAATGCAAATATTTTATTTGAATTCACTTATAAAAATGTTAAAAGAAATCACTAAATAATTGTATGTTTTAAATTAATATTTTTAAGCCTATTTGCTTTCTGGATTCTTCAGAAAGTACATTTTGAAAGAAGACCTTCGTTAACTAGGGAAATTGTAATGATTACTATAGCTATATGTAAGAAAATATTTGTACCGATGTTAAAACATATTTTTTAAATATTGTTTATGTGTACATTTACTTCAGTTATAAAAATTGTTACTTTTGTCGTTGAAATAGATGTGTATTAAATTCATTATTAAAGAATGGTTTCTTAACAATGAAAATAATTTCTTGTTACACACAATCAGTGTATTTATTATGACAATCTTGTCTAATGGATGGTATTTTGTTTGACAAATGTGCTTTCTGAAGCTTCCAAAATGTAAATACGCTTGAATATTGATTAACGTTTGACTCTTTTAAAATTATTGTTAAAAATAAAGTAAATTATAGCAAAATACGTTACACAGTTACAATTATTTTAAAATTGTGCAAAACTATTCATACTCTTCCATACATTTCGATAGTGAGTGTATTACTTTTGAAGGTGTTCTCCAAGTTGTACTCTCATGTGTAGTGAGTGCTCTATTGGAAGTAAATCTATTTGTATTTTAAGAAAATATATTTTAGTAATTTTTACGCAAAACATTGTAAACAAGTTGCCATGAGTCAACATAGACTAATAAAAATCATTTCAGTGATTTCAATTTAAAAAAAAAAAATTCTATATACACATTAGTTTCGAGACACAAATATAAATATACATTTTAAGGTCATGTCCTAAATAGTTGTCGACTACCACCATTGCATTTATTAAAGTTTTTGAGTTATTAACACAATATTCAATACATCTGCTTTGCTGTGATATCAACACTATTGAAAGCCTTACTTAATTATACCTTTAAAAATTATATAGCCGTATGCCGTGCATACAAATTCACTCTGACATAAACTTAATGCATATGTTCAATGCATCGGTCAAGTGATTCAACGAAGGTGTTAAAACCAAAATAGTAAATACTACTGAAATTCATACTCTGAGATGTATAAAATTAAATTTAACAGATTTCAGTGATCACTAACTCAAACATTACACGAGTAATATGTCTTAAATTCATGTTAATAAATCTCCTGATCTTCTTCCGACATTACTGCGAGAATTCCAGACATTGTTGAAGTTATATTAATGCAGGTAGGAGCAGGGATAATTTTCGAAGGCTTCATTTTGAAATCTCTTAATTTAAAAGTGAACGAGGTATGTGTATCTATCCAACATCTTTATTACGTCCGCCGAAGAACAAGGGAGAGGATGGAGGATGTGGAACGGCAGCCGCCAGCTCCCACATGCCACGGCCGTGGCTGAAAGGTNGAAGAACAAGGGAGAGGATGGAGGATGTGGAACGGCAGCCGCCAGCTCCCACATGCCACGGCCGTGGCTGAAAGGTCGCCGTCCATCCTGCCTCGAGTGAGGCAACGCGTGGCCCAGAACCGCCTTTTTCCCCCTACTTCCCTCGCCGCGAGGGGGGCGCAACCAGATCCCGCGTGCCACCATCCCCTCCACCCGCCCCGGGATCCCGCTTCACGAGTACCCAAACACCCGTCCTCGCAAGGCTCCGTAGGCTGTGGAATCCACGCTGTTGCGTCGTGAAGGCCCGGGCAAGGTCTCCAAACATACCCACGCGTGAGCTCTTAATCTCTCGGAGCTCTTCAGCAAAGTGTCGTTACATAAGCAGACACCCTGCCGTCTCGGACAACACATGCTGAGTCCAGTTTTAAGACGCCTGTCCTTGTGGCCCACATTTTTAGCACTAAGCGCACCAAGCCTGAGTTTAGCTTAGGCTGCGGTTTTATAACGTGGGCCTGCTCGCGAATATGAAACTCGCACTGATGTAGTTTTTTTTAATCAACACACTACAAAAGTTCTTTTTTTCGTGTATACGTACATTCTGGTGTTACTCAAGTGAACATGATGGATAGAATATTGCATTGCATACAGGATGATTCTAAAATCATGGGACAAGCATTGAGGGGTGGTAGAGCTCACTAAAACAAACAATTATTGTATAGGAATATATGGGCGGAAGTGGCGAGTTGAGGCACAAACACAAAAATTACACATGAAATGCAACACGGTGTTTATTTACAACGGTACGCCTAAATGTCTTTTTACAGAAATGTTTATAATAATTGCTCAAAATTGATACCACCGACAGTAATGCAGGTTTGGTAGCGTCGGCGGAGTGATTGGCGAACAGATTCAAATACGCCGAGTATTTCACTCACGCCACCATTATCAGCCAATCACGCCATATGTAGAGGTCGCCAAGCATGCGTTACTGTTGGTGGATGCACTTCCAGAAGCTGTTTTAACATTTTCTGTACGGAATCACTCGTTACGTATGCTACTAATGAACAATTTATGTTTCCGTTAATGCGCTATGTTTTTGTGTTTGTGCCTCAGCGCGTCACTTCCACCCATATGTTCCTATACAATACAATAATTGTTTGTTTTAGTGAGCTCTACCACCCCTCAATGTTTGTCCCATGATTTTAGTATCATCCTGTATATATTCCATCTGATGGAGATACACTCAGTTCTAGACCTGACTGAATGAAACAGAAACAAGAACGAACGTTGTGCAACACAGTAAGCGTGTATGATGTCGCGTGGTCCATTAGCACGGCAGTGCGCAGAAATACAAGACAGCCCGACAGAACTGACGATTCTACAGTGGTTATGCAAAACCTCACCTCTAGATTGCATACTGAATGCCAGTAAATTACTAGGTATTTAAAAGTGATAAAGACAGGTAATTCGCATTCAACAAGAAATATTAGTTTGACGTCTATTGACTATATGTGGCTTCTCTTGGTCTTCTGTAGTCTTATGTTGAGGAGATTACACATCAATCAGTCCTGAACCGGGGAAGTAAATTTCCCACTCATGAAAGTTTCCAACCTGGTTGGTAATCGTATTAAAGACATTACGCCAGCCAGAAGACTTATTGTTATCACTCCACATTAAGTAAGTATAAGCAGTTAGGTCAAATATAAATGGGTACGATGGCAAACAAAAATTCTACACAATGAAAGTTGGCTTCAAATTAAATTAATATTTTAAGAAATTCAGTTATTTTGACGATACATGACTTCCCTTGGACTTCAAAATCGCGGTCATTATGCCTTATTGGATTACTTAAAAGCTACAAAATAATTTCATTGATTTTTAAAAACACATTTCTTGTTGTAAATCATGGTATCATTTCAACGTGAAAGATCTCATTTCGGTCAGTGAGTTAGATTTTATTATTTGTACACGCCAAAACACTTAAATTGTGATTCTGATATATCGTTATGCAAAAAATATTAGGTATTAATTTTTTTTACGTCAAGAAATAGTAGCCCTAACTGAAAATAATGTCTAATGAAAATTTTAAATTATTTTATACAGTTATAAAATAATGCATTTTTTCTAGCCAAGCACCCTCAGTCAAATACATTTATAGATTATTTCACCTAGTGAGGGTAGGACTGTTGATGGAACGCACCGGCCCCTTACAGACGCCGATTTATCAGCACAAAGTCGGTATTGCGGTGGTCCGTAGCCCACTAAAATACATACCAGTTTCTCATAATCCACTGAAAACAAACCCTCCCCCCTCCCCGATTAATGTAAGGCCATAAAGTTTATTATTATCATTACTGGCAGGTAAACCGCGCGAACCTTTCCCACTCGGGGACAAAGACAAAATAGTTAACAGATAGTGTGTTTTCTTTCTCTGTACGTTTATCCGAAATGTAGTGTTTGTATATTAATTCTGTGTATGCATAGTAGCGTATATAATTAAGTGTCTGTGTTTTTGTCAGTGCCAGCCTAGTTAGAGCCCCATAGCCTGTTTGGCTGAAAATTTAAATTTCTGAAATAAATAAATACATTTTATTATTGAATAATGTCCACCGTGTATCTTGTATTTGTATATTATGAGTAAAAAAAACCTCCTCTGAAGGGGTTACTTACTGGTCCTTGTGAAAATAAAATGTTGACGAGGCCTTCATCTTAGAGTATTTGAGCAGAGCCTCTCAGTACACTAGCTCTTACAGAGAGGATTACCTCTTCCGATCGTTTCACGACAGTGGAAGCACGTTCCTATCGGCGGATTCAGGCATTTCAGGTATACGCCGTGACCCGGAGAAGCGGTTTTTACAAGGTACTATACAACCAACCAGGCCAGGTGGACAGATGATTTTTAAGCTGGTGGTTCTCCTCTCATCACTCCTAACTTTGTCCTGGCTTGATATAAATATAAGACTTCATCATACTTAAAATTCATCTTTATAAGAAAATTACACCTATAATAAAAACATTTTACAATGAAATCATACTTTTGCTTTATAATTGAGTATTTCAACCTTCTAAAACATACAATTCATTTATATTTTAACAAAATAAATTACTTAAACTACCTTCAATTAACATTATTTAGTCATACTCGGTCCGGTGCTTAAATACCCTACATTAAATAAATAGATCTATCAACAACAAATAAATATTTTAGGCAGAAAACACACAGTAAATTAAACTATAATAAAATAATAGATTAATTCAATCACGTTAAAATTGCGGAAAAAAATAGCTGAAACAAATAATAAATTTAATAAATTTTACTGTTCTAAATTAAATATCCCATTGGGCTCAGAAGAGCTCGGAAGAGCTCGTCTTCTGAGCTGAACTTTGGACCCAAGTTTGCTGAACCGATTTTAAACTAGACGTCAAGGACTACAAGTTTCATCCATTGATGGAGGTGATGAGCACTGACTTATGCCGAGGAGCGTAGACCTAGAAACGTCGCGTCTTCCTTGCCACAAGATTGGCAGGAGGAGGTTCTGTTCATCGATCGTGGTCACAAGGAACTCAGTCACAAGCGGTGGCCCCTCGATAGGAATGCTTCCAAGGCAATCCGGCCATTCCACACCATGGTGATTTGAGAATTTTGCGTTCTTGCACTTGAGATGGCACCTGATGGCTGCGAATTTATACCGTCGTCGTTTCATCGGGTGATCGGCACCAACGCATCTACCTTTATTGTTACGCAAAATTGTTTTACAATTTTTTGTTATTTTCCTTATTTTCGAAGGTGGGTGACACTCTTAATAATAACTTAAGGCCACGCATCGTACATCTCTTTTCTACCGTGTTTTTCATTTGTAATCACCTCCAAACTATTTGTAACATTCAATAACTCGCCGTATAGCAGCGTTTTTTCACTGACTCAGGTTCCCTACCTTATACAGTGACTTGAGACATACGCGTGCTTGCGTCATACTAAGGGGCCCAGCACGCATGCGTCACAACAATGCCAGTGAAATATAGTCTATTCACTGTCAAGTGAGCACTTTGTAAGGCCCTACCGGCAGGAATTGTATCACAAAATTTATATAATATTGCAGCGTCAGACGTTAACTTTAGAGCGCTCTAAAACGTGTACAGTCTTTCCGCGGTAACTTCGCACTTTTAGAACCAAACCTTCGAAAAATCTCATCATGTATGACGTGACTGTTTGATTCCGAACTATGACATGTGTCACTTGTGTTTTATAGTTCTATTATCTTATTTTTCGCTAGATTTAACTTCCACGTGTATTTTATACATATCTGTAAATTTCAATGTTTTATATATCATTAATATTATAAAAACAAAAGAGAAAGTAGGTGTTTTGGTAATGCCTAGTAGGAAATAGTTCTCATGGAAAATGTTATTAAACTGGGTGCTTATAAATGTGATTCGTTGTCCGTTTAGTCTAATTTCTTAGACTAAGTAAAGGACGCTGGCCATGGAAAAAGTTTGTTTGTATGTGCACCTCATACTATTGAACGTGTATACTTAAATTGTTACTACTTTTTCCTCAATTAAAACCATTTTTATATCGCGTGGTTTTTGCACAATAACATGTCAAAGTCAAAATTGTACTGCTTGTAAGATGAACAATTACAATAAACCAAACTATATGCAGAAAATTTTATAACGACAACTGGAAGAGCTTGTCTTTATTCATTTAAAGGTACGCTTAGCAAAAGGTATTAAAACAATTTCAGTTTAAGCCACAAATAAAAAATATGCGACAATTTTCTTATTTCCAGATATTAATTTTTTTCAATTGCAAAAACTTTTCCTTGTACAACTTTATAGACGTATTTAAAATGCACTTGGCATTTTATTTCAGAGCGAATGATCTCAAATCCGTACGTAAGTTAGTTTTCGTTATTTGTAAATTTATAAAAAAGTCAAGTTTCTGATTTTGATGTATTTATACAAAAGATGTGTGATAAAATTTTTTTTCTAGGGAACTTATTACTAATAATGTCTCAAAATTGAAAAGTGTATGGTAGAAATATAAAATAACAATTTATTTCGTGGCCTACACATCTAAGCTTTGTTTGCATGAGGCGGAGGAATGTCTAGAAAGCAGTTCGTTAGCGGGACTTCAAAAAAACTGGAAGTTAATATGAATGAACTATATTACTGATTATTAATTTTCCAGAGTCGAGGGTACGGATGTTGAAACCGGGGGAAAATCGATATTATTAATATTGATTATTTATAAAAGTATCTTTTTACAAAAGATATATCGAAAGGAAAATATTGATTTTAGTACATTGGAATTCTTTTTTTAATATATAGGACTTGGCAAATGTAGAATTGCTTGGAACATTGTATATTGAAGATACGAGGCATTTCAGAAAGATGTGGAGCCCCTTTTTGGTGCATGTTACCAAAGTAAACATATAAATTTTTTATTTAAATTTTCTAAATTCAAATCAGAGCTTTGTAAAAGAGCATCTAAAGAATACTTTTACGATACCTGGAAAAAATATACTGATTTCGATAAAATATATTTGAAATAATATACCGACGACTTATATCGATGTATCGTTGATATAATGACGCTATTTCTATATATCGATATTTTTTTCAATATACCTAGGGGAATGTGGTATGAAGCACATAAATGCGTCCCAGGACAGGGGAGACGAGCAGTAGTTTAAAACCGCAAGAACTGCCTCCCAGGCACGTCGTTCGGCGCTAGAGATTGCCTGTAAGCGGCGCGGTGTGACGACGTCACTTCCTGTCTGGGCTGGGGACGACGAGAGCCGTTGTTTTGAAGCGCACGACGGGCCGAGAGTTAGCAGTCTCAGCGCTGCTAGCACCGCCGACCTCGTGCGGCCAGCCGGAGCCGGAGGTCAAGGACGTGGGAAAGCTGGTGGGTGACCCGAGAGGTCAGCACCGCTCACTCTCCGCAGGAACAACCAGGCCCCGCTCGGAGAAGGCCGTGGCTGTTTGACGGAGTTGTAGCAAACACACTTATAGTCTTTTCGCGGTTTATTCGCACTTTTTGATGTGTGAAGCATGCCATGTTTGCTTTGTTTCTTATAAACACGGACAGGTGTACTTCGCGAAAACATTTCAAGACCGGTTGTACTTCAAAACACTTCAGTTCACATGCACATTCATGGTTGGATTATTTTAGATGCCGCGTGCCTCGAGTGTCTATCCGCGAATAATGGACTTTCAGCACCGGAGTGCTTTATCCCGATTGGGTTAACACAGATTTACCATGCATGAGTAATGTGTGAATGATTAGTTTTGCCGGAATATATCTCGTTTGCTACATTCAAAACAGATGATAGTGATTAACGTCCTATTATTAATATCAGGAAACCCAGTCGGCGAATTTGATACATAACGGAATCGAATCTGAAAGTTTTAATAAGGAAAATGATTAATTACAATCCATAAAATACAACTCCAATGTACACCGAAGAGCCAAAAAAACTGGTATATACGTGCGTATACAAATAACAGAGGTATGGAACCAATCAGAGTAACGCGATGCGGTCGGCAGCTAGATCGGTTACTGCTGCTACAATGGCACGTTATCAAGATTTAAATGAGTTTGACCGTGGTGTTATAGTCGGCGCACGAGAGATGGGACATAGCATCTCCGAGGTAGCGATAACATTTTGACGTTCGCGTACGGCCATTTCACGAGTGTACCGTGAATATCGGGAATCCGGTAAAACATCACATCTTCGACATCGCCGCGGCCGGAAAAAGATCGCGAAAGAACGGGGCAAATGACGACTGACGAGAATCATTAAACGTGATAGACGTGCAACCCTATCTCAAATTGGCGCATATTGGATTTGTGGACTGCCCTGCAGAATTCATGGTGTGAATTACCTCCTGCATACCTTGAGACATTAGTCGAGTCCATGCCACGTCGTCTTGCGGCACTTCTGCGTGNGTGTATCAGTTTTTTTGGCTCTTCAGTGTACTTGAATCACGAAATTCGTGTCCAACTTCTGGGTAAGCCTTAGAAGTGAGTGTTTTTTTTGCTGTAATTTTAGCCTTGTAAAATATGTAGCAGCTCAAGTCTATATCATCTTAGCAATATTAAAGCAGAGGCATGAATTAGCTAAGTAAAATATAAAATAGTTATGAAGTGTTCACTGAAAACCCTTACCAACAAAATTTATTGCAATGACATAAGCCCATTTAAAATATACCGGCGTGATGATGCTTATAATTGCGCATATTTCCACAAAAATAAGGTAATATTAGATGGTAATTAAAAATATTCTCGAAGCGATAATGTTTTAATTAATGCGCAATTTTTAATTATTGGTAGCTAGAATAGTTTGTTTTTATTTTAAATCAGCTACCAGTCTCCTAGGTCACGGAGTGTACACTTCCCGCGAAGAAATTTTTTTTTCCTTCATTTATTATATTAGACCTTTCAAAGTGTCCTTCCCACCATTAAAACAAATGTGTTAATGTTAAACTTTATCAGTGTGACTCTGGATTAAAAGTTATGAATTACGAATTACAAAATTATATTAGATTTTGTACTGAAGTATAAACAGTGGAAAATAATTTTTTGGAAAATTTTTACTCTCTCGATTTATTTTTAACCACATGTAAAATGGTAATTTCATAACACATCAATGGCCTGTGACAGGGTAAAACTGAGATTTGGTGCAATTGAACATTTATGTTTATTACTGTTAGAAAAGTTCTCTTGGCTGATCCTCAAATGCTAGTAATTGTTTCCAAGGCAGTGTTTTTTTTTATGTGGCGGAACGATATTGAAAAGACAAGAAAAATTAATAAATAAGGTTTTGGAAAACACTCAGCTAACCCTCAGCCTACTACACACGGACATACTAAGCTAACTGTGTGTCGACAAGCACATCAAACCGAACGATAGCATTTACACTTCACCGACTGCGTGGACAAGCAAAGCAAATATCGACGACCGGAAACGTCCAGCCCCCCTCGACATTTTAGTGCAAGACGTGGTCTTTCCAACGCGGGGTCCAATAAAACGGCGTCGCATTGTTTATTTTTCTCTCGGGCCGCGGTCCGCAGTGCGCTTGAACTTCTGCCGAGGCGGCAAACATTCTACGTGACGGGAACCCCACCGCGACCAAAACTCCATAAACTAACGTCCAACGCCACTGCATGTAACGAACCTGCCATAATTTTATAAGAACTACCCCTCCTATTTCTGATGGCTCAGAGGACTCCCCACCCTCTAGTAAAATAAATTTTACGCCTCAAAGGGGCCGCGGTGGTTGAGCGGTTAGACTGCTCGCCTCCCACCAAGGTGAACCGGGTTCAATCCCCTGCCGGGTCACTCCCGGATTTTCGCAAGTGGGAATCGTGTGCCGAATGATGCCGCTGGTCAGAGGATTTTCCTCGGGGATCTCCAGTTTCCTTCACCCTTGCATTCCAAGTCTGCTCCATTCTTACCTTATTTCACCCTCGTTGGCTCTCAAGACCCCGTTGTTAAGAGCCGCCCAAATATCTCAACTCAACCTTTCATTTTTCTGATGTCTTATAAAACCTCTCCAGTAAAAAAAAGTATTCATCCCCTCAACTTTACCTTTAGCTGTAAGTAAGCATTGCGATGGTGATAGGAAATAGCATAAACAAGTTTTACGTGAGTTCTGTTTCCCAAGAGTTTTAAGCTACAACTACAGAGATTTAACAGAGCAGTCTGTTCAGAAAAGATACAGCAGTGTCGTTATATTTTTAAATACTGTTTCACAGAAGTATGCATATCTGAAAGATAAACATATATTTATATATATATATAAAGAGAGAGAGAGAGAGAGGAGAGAGAGAGCTACTAGCACCTATTTTAGCTTACTTTGACATTTTTCAACTACCATATTTGTATCCACAACAAAATTTATGAGTTGGCAACCAAATACCGACTTTAATTTCTGTCATACTCCACAGTTTGTAAAAAATTGTAATATATAGAACTACTTAAACTGAGACCCATATGGAATATAAGAAGGACCTTAAGAGCTACAGAGAATGTTACAAAATTTGCTCCAATCGGCATACTACACGTGAATTAGTTATGAGTAACTATTTGTGCCAGCGGCTCTGCTCGCGTGGACTACAGAATTATTGTTTAGGTTTTTTTAAATAATGTTGAATTTTACTTAGTGTTAATCTTTTATGCATATTATAAAACTCAACGTCTGTTAGTCTGTCTGTCTGTTAGTGCGCTTATCACTCGAGAACCACTTATCCTATTCACGTGTTTTTTTTATTCATAGCTATTTTCTCTGGCCAGATTTAAGTATATCTTTTGTTAAGTAAAGTAACATAAGAAGTAATCAGTGACGATAATAGTGAATCAAGTCGGAAAAAAGTTTGCAACCAGCGCGCTCTCTTGCAATACGCTGTCTAAACCGTTAAAGATGGAACAATATAATGTAGTAAAGAATTGTGTAGAATAAAAATACTTTAAAAAAAACTCCGCAATAGCTTATCTATCTGTAACTGAGAAATATTAATAATCGTTGCGATGGTGTGCAATTCTAGTCTATTCTATGAAGTTTCCATGATGTAGTCATTGTTAACGGTTGAATCTACTATATTATCTGGTATTGGTAGGCCCATGAGTTTTATTCTTTTTCCTGACAATGTCTGCACTTACTTTTCAATTTCAATGAGTGCAAGGTGAAAAACTTCGTCGTTAAATGTTGCTTGTAAATTAAATGGTAAAAACGCTTAATAGTATTTCTCTACACAATTCTTTACTACATGATATTGTTCCATTTTTAACGGTTTAGACAGCGTATTGCAAGAAAGCGCGCTGGCGGCAAATTTTTTTCCCACTTGATTCACTATTATCGTCACTGCTTATTCCTTATGTTACTTTACGTAACAAAATATATACTAAAACCTGGCCAGAGAACGTAGCTATGAATTAAAAAAAAGAACACGTAAATCGGTTAGGGGGTTCTCGAGTGATAAGCGCTCTAACAGACAGACAGACAGAGAGACGTTGAGTTTTAAAATATGTATAGATGAGAAGAGAATCTTAGAATCTCTGTTTCGACTTACGAAATTTTGTCTCTATAATCTGGTAACAGTCAGAAAGATGTTGCAGCAAAAGCTGAATGAAACATTTCTAAGGCGATGATCACACATACATCATTACAAGACTAATTTGCATGTCACAGGAAACTGAGAACAAGACACTGAAATAGCACACAAACCGAAAACAAACGAAGAACACCTGCAATCGACAGAAATGAAAATAATGCAGATTTGCACATGGATTTGAGTTAGCAATTACAAAATTGTCAAGCAGACGTACCAGAACAGCAGATGTAATCCAGGAAAGAAGCAGTATATATTCACAGGTATATGCAAAAAGAGCTGCGTTCGAATTAGCGAAAACTTTATATTGAAACGCAGGGACTGGCATACATATATGTGTTAATTTTTCTCCCAATTTTCATAACAATGCGAAGGAGTGTAGGCATCTGTTACATCTTGCAGTCAGTGGTGAGAAACTCAAGCTAGTAAAGAAAATTGTTAAAAATAAATTAAACTAAAAACATAGAAACTGACCAATTAATTTAGATTTAAAAATAAATAAATAAATAAAATAACATGAATACAAATTTATTCAGATGTGTACCCAGGGAATACACGTCGTTTTGGTGTATGCCCTGGGTCTTGCCAAAACGACCGTATTAGGAGTAATATTCTTTAAAAAAAACTTCCTGCAACTATGGAGAATGAAGCGAGATTGTGCATGCAAAATGTCACAATATGGAATTCCGATCAGTTTTCCACTATCTTTTATCAGGGATCATCGTGGATTCGCTCGGAGATTTAAAGTTTGATACATTCTAACTACGAACTCTGATCATCCCAGTGACCGCTCAACAAGTCACCTTCATGTTTTGCTATCAAAGATTTTTCTTCTGGCTTTGGGATAAGAAAACTTACATTATTATATATTCGGGAATAGTTTTACTATTACACTGGAAAACAAAAAAAAACTTATGAATAAGATTATATCAAGTGTATGTTGATGGACTTTTACGTAGATACTTGTATTCAGGAGTTGATCTCGGCGAAATTAACCGAACCATGTGATATCACATATCTTGTGTATACGATGTGGGAACTGTGCTTTTGCTTCTTTCAAAATTGTAAATTTCAAAATTATTTGAAATCAGTTTTCTTTCCATCGTGGATCCAAGTACAATTTGGAACGTCCAAACTCAAGTAAAGTTTGACATGCATGTTTCCTGCACTTTTATGTGTACTTGTGAATATTGAATTTCATCCCATTAATACATTATTGATTCATGACAAAATTGCACACATATATAGGCTTTAAATAGGATTTATATATACATATACAACTACTATATTTATGTAGTTCTCTAACCGAATAATAAAAGTGTTTAAGAAAGTAAAACAAAACAAAAATATTAAAAATTATTTTGTAATATATGCATTAAAAGAAGCAAATAAAAATATTAACTGTAACAGTTGCATGGACACAAAATAACTCATAGTTTTAAACAGTTGTTTCTGCGTGAGTCACTGGAATTCATTACATCCAATTTCCAGGCGTAACTGGATTTTACATCTAACATTTGCGAAAATCCAACACTCACTATTAGCCCAAGATACAACTGGAAGTATCTAAAGTGTCGTAATTATATAATATCAAGGTAAAAAAATACAATACCAAAACGAATTGGGTACTGATATTCGCTGAAAGTATAATTGAGCACTTAAAAAAAAAATACAGTGAGGAAAATGTTTGCTTGTCTCTGGTTTGTTCCCAGTATTATTTTGTTACTTTCCTCTTGAAATAAAACTGTAGCTTGTGGTCGTCGCTTTTTCCAAAAAATTCAATCCATGTACAAGGTCTCAACAACAGGATGCCAGGCGCGTTTCTTAGGAAAGAACCGTAAAATCAAAGTACTTACACCCTGGTGCAGCAGGGACTGTGCTCTGAAGGAAGAGAGCGCGAAGCAGCAACTTAGCGACATTATTGCCAGATGCCACCTCAGTTAGTAGCGTCTACGCTAACTTCATACACTCCACGGTGGCAACCATTGCAAAAATAAAATAACAAAGCTTATACCACTGGACGATCCAGCTTCAGGACTAGAGATGATATGAGTCTAAGTTAATACTAAAGTCACTGGAAGTATATGAAGGAAATATATGAAAACATATTGCCTTTCTACGTCGGAAATAAAACCACATTAAATATCAGTTTAGAAATCAAACGGGCAATTCGTTTAGCTTAAAAAGTCTTCAATAGGAAAATTCCTTAACAAGATCGTCGTACCAAAACCAGGACATAATTTGGTAAAACATTTTACCATGGAGCATAAAACATTTGGAAAGATAATGAACCGTAGCTTAAACAAAATAAACGGAAGAATGGATTTTAAAGGAAGAAGTTAGTAGTCGGGTTAAATGGGGGAAAAAAAAAATCATATCTAGTAGTTACAGATTGAACGTGTTACGGGAAAGGGGTAATGCTTAATTGCGGAGAGGGGAAGTAAATACGGGTTACAAGTTACGTACGCTACAGGAAAGAAAGCGTGCAAAAACGAGCACGCTCAACACTTGTCACGTGACGTTAAGACAACGTACTTAATAACACAATCCAAGTGTTATCAATATGTTACTACTTGAGTGTAGACATATACACATCTGGGAGAGTAGAACATAAAATTACTGGAAGGGATAGTAAAAATTAATCGTAAATAAATGGAAACTATTGTATTGCTGTAAAACGTTCCTGTAATTACAAATTAATATTTTCAGCCAGGAAAAGATTTCGTGTGTGTTATAAATAATATATCTATAAGATATTTGTTACATTATTTTTAAATATTAATAAATTCTTCTGGAAATATTTATGTACTTCGTAAAAGGACAATGGGATACACGCATATTTGATGCAATGCTCATTTCAACGTATAGTTAACAAATAACTTTAAAAAATAAGTCAGTGGGAGAGAGAGAGAGAGAGGGGGAAATACAATACGAGAAATTTGGTCTCGCGGTGGAAAGTTTGAAATTTGCGAGAAAACAATATAAATACGAGGATAGCTAGAGAATACCACTATTGCTTTAAGTAACTTCCATTTAAGCTAAAACTACCACTGACACATCAAACCATTAGAGGAATGTTTACATAATTGTAGTTAACATATATTAGACAATTACGAATTTTAGTCATATTATTACGCATTTAATTTTAATAATAATATTTAGTTTGAAAATTTAATAAAAATATTTTTCTCTTAAATGTTGGTCTATTTCAGAATTCCAATAGGGGACGGAAACTGGAAATCTGGATATAGAGGTATTTTGTAAATTAAAAAAGACTCCACAGTTTATAAAAGTGAGGAAACTTAAAGAAAAAAAACACCAAATTAAAATCCAAACTTAAAACAATGAATAATTTTGTATAAATAAAAAGTATTTAATAACTAGCCATGGACATATGGCTAAACTATGATATTTCCTCGTGTGACAAACTTCCGACTTACGTCACAGTTACGATCAAACTTCCATGTCTTTGTCTTGCGTGCCGTAGATTCAGTGCCTGGAGGACCTTAAAGTAACCAGTCAAGTTTGAACACAAAACTGAGCTCAGTAAAGGGAACAAATTAAACCCACCCTATTATACTTACCAAGTATGGGCAGGATTTGCTCGTAAAGACAGTTCGTTAACATTACCCGGTCTCCTGACACTGAACTTAGAGTAAACATTAAATCACGCAGTGACATTAAACGCAAAGCTACTACTTAAGTTTCTTACGAAAACCTCATGTCTCTCGGAATTTAAGATTGAGAATTTGAATATTTNAAAAAAAGGGGGGGGGGGGGGGGGGGGGGGGGTTGCTGAAACGAACACACTTGTGCCTTCGTGCAATAATATAAAACGAGTTACACAAGGGAGAAACTACATAAACTATTAAACACAAGTTAGCATGGTTTGCCCGTACAACTAACAAAAAAAATGTAGAATAAAATAACACTACCAACTTAACACTCAAATTTACATCTCCGACCTCTATCCTTTAGATTAATTTAATATTATTGATTTTACGATTTACGTACGGATTTCACTTCTTTCTTTAGAAAAAAGAATTATTACATCTTAAACACTGAAATGAAATTAAAAGGCATCATTATATCTCTACGAGAAATTAAATACTCTCTGCGATTTGTCTAACAAAATATGGTAACATTGACATAACAAATTTATCTACCTGTTTTTGTTAAAATTCTATGCAAAGTTCAGGAAATAGTTCCAATTATAAAGTTTCCAATCATGCCAACAACTTAACTGTGGATAATATTGATATGATTAATGATGCTTATGTCATGTACAACGGCTAAACAAGACGTTAAGCAAATAAGTTAGACAAAAATACAAATACAGTTTTTTGTAACTGCACAAGAATTTGCATAGGATCATGATGAAAAAACAGTTGGGTAAAATGCAACACCGGCTGGGAAGGAAACCCCTTTATTCCGAATGGAAGTCGGCATGATGCCCGACGATTAAAAACGCTCGGAATGTGGAGCGAAAATTATAAAGAAGACTATGCACTATGTAGGGCATATTTGACTTTCCGTGCGGGACAGACAAATCTCTTTCATATTGTTGAACCTAACATCGCGAAGACATAGGAATCGATCAATATACGAAATGTGGAGAAAATATGGGAGATAGATAGATAGATAGATAGATAGATAGAGAGAGAGAGAGAGAGAGAGAGCACACAAACTGCATATTACATGTAGTGATTTGCCGGATTGTTAACAATGTATATCCGCGAATACGGATACGAATACGGACCTCAACTTTTTACTTAGTCTGTGCAGGTGCGCGTGACCTTGAAACGACAGTTGACGCTTTGCGTTACTAACACGTCTGTTTCGACTTGCACTGCGCATGTTTTTGTTTATAGTTTAGTGTGACACGGGGCAGCATAGATTACGTTCGTGTTTAAACTAATTGTAAGTTAAATTAAAACATAAAACAATGTCTACAAAGAAGTTTAGTAGTGTAATATGGAGATATTTTACGATTGTAAATGACGAATGTACCAAGTTTAAAATTTTGTGACGGAAATTATTCTCGTAAGGGAAAAGGTAAAACATCTTTAAAAAAATCATCTACAGATAAAACATCCTCAAGAATATGATTTATTCTTAGAAGAAGACTCTGCTAAGAAGAGTACCGATGAAATTACTTAGCCGGAAACATCTATACAAACGGTAAAAAGAGAATTAAAAAATACTTCTTCTAAAGAATACATAGAAAAAGCCAAAATGTGGGATAATACAAACCCCAAATAGATGAAAATTGACTATTTAATCGCAGAAATGATAGTATTATCTTATTTACCTTTTCAACACGTAGAGGAATTAGGGTTCCGACGATTGATGGATCCTGTTGTTCCAAATTATATTCTAAAAGGCAGAAAATATTTTACGGAACTGGTTTGCTGCGAACTTTACGATAAAGTGTCATCGAAAACAAAGAACATGTTGCAAGATTTTGAGAATGTTTCCTTCACATCAGATATCTGGTCAGATTCTTCATCAGGAGTCCAATTATTATCTTTAACGTGTCATAGTGTCACCAAAGATTTTATAAGAAAAAATATAGTTTTGAAAGCGGAGATTTTTGAAGAACGTCACACGGGAGATCACATTTCGGCAACATTTCAAAGTATGTTAGAAAAATGGGGAATTCCGAAACAAAACGTGCACTGCGTGGTGTGACATGGGGGATCCGACATGAAGCGTTCCTGTACTTTATCTGAAATAAATAATATCGACTGTACAGCACATCAGTTGCATCTGGTGGTCGAAGAAGCTATTTAAAAAGTTGATACCATCTCCATATTACTTACAAAATGTAGGAAAATTGCAGGATATTTCAATCATTCTACAATGGCACAGCAAGAATTAAAAAAAAAAATGTTAGGCTCAATCAAAAAGTTTTAAAAGTTTTGCAAGACTTACCGACACGCTGGAATTCCAGCTATTATATGTTGGAAAGACTTGATTGCATCAAGGATTCGTTGTCGCTTTATTCTACTAATAATAAAATAGAACAGCTTGATGCCGAAGAGTGGATTTTAATTCAAGAATTAGTAAGAGTACTGAGGTCTCTGCAGGATACCACAAAAAAATTGAGCTCACAAAACGTATGTATATCCGACGTTATTGCTGTAGTACGAGCATTAAACAGAGTATATGACGAGATTCAAATTTCTGCTAATAGTGGAGAAAGTATAAATATCAGTACACCCGTCGTTCTTGATTTTGTGTCTTCTTTGAAGAATGAATTAGATTTTCGTTTTTCTGAAATTGACAAAAACATGTTTTTCCAACTAGCAACATTTTTAGACCCACGGTACAAAGGTAAATTCTTCAGTGACTTTCTCATCAAAGATATAAAACAGAATTTACTTACAGCTTTAGAAACTGAAGTAAATACCACAACTACTACAATTAGCACAGAAAAATCAAATACCGTTAGAAAATAACATCGCAATAGTTTAGAAGACTCAATGGCCAATATTTTAGATAGTGATGATGATTTTGAGGAATCTGAAAATCAAATATCAGATACGAAAGCTAATGTGCTCACGGAATATGTCACAGAAAAAAGATTATCAAGAGACCAAGATCCATTTAAGTATTGGCAGATTAACAGTAAAAAATTTGGAGGTCTCAGTCACATTGCTTGCACATATTTTCCGTCACCTGCAACAAGCGTTCCGAGTGAGTAGTTTTTCAGTGCAGCAGTAATTGTTTATGATCCTCATCGTAATAGACTTTTGAGGGACAAAGCTGCCAATTTACTCTTTTCTAAGTATAATTTACCATTACTTAATTTTAATTGTAGCGTATATTTTTTTTTAAGTTCTTGAAAATGTGATTGTTTTATCTAATGTTAACACTTAAAAGAACCTTAATAATTATTTTCATAAGAATATCACGAAGATTTGAGGTTTGATCTCATTATAAAGATAGTTTAATTAGTACCTTATGACTTGCTGTACTTGTGACTTAATATAATTAATGTTTAAATATTCCATTATTTTATAAAACATATCACAAAGATAAAATGTGTGATCTCATTACAAATAAACTTTAATTAGTACCTTATAACTTGCTAGGTATATTGGTAACTCACTAAAACAATTAATTTTTGTTTAATTATTTCTTGCAATATAAATATGCCAAATGTGTGATTTTAAGAAATAAAAATTAATTTAAATTGATGTTTATAGTATTTAATTGCTACCCTTTATTTAGAATTTCATATACATAATAAAATTTACTAATGTAAAATATCCGTTCAAGATCCGCCAAAAATTAACGGATACAGGTACGCATACATCTATTTTTTCTCCCTCGGATATTCGCGAATACGGATACGAGTACGGATATCCGGCACATCACTAATTACATGATACCTGATAGTATCTTTTGCCAACTCACCAAACCAAAGTAGTATTCGATTTAAACTATTGTTTAGCACAACTGCTTTAATTCAGCTATGATTTACATAAAAATTCTAAATAATACATCTCAAACAAAAACACACAATTTTTAAAGACACAAGTTTAAATAAACGTTAAACTGCGTTCTGATCACATTACATGGTTATAACTGCTGGCAATACGGTAAAATGCACTGACAACACCCGCAATTGATGAAGATCATTGCATCTCGTCTTGGTTTGTGGGAAATCATTCGCGGGAAACGTATTCCATACCAACCGAACGGTGAAGGGGAGGGAGAAGAGATACAAAAACCTTTTGTGGTACAAAAGGTTTTGAGAATAACGGAAGGTTAGTATGCAACTTACGAGAATATTCCGGGAGGTCCTAGCAAGCGAAACACAGAACAAACAGGTACATTGTCCACAACACAATACCCGTGAGATACGTACTCAAATATACCATTCACGATGATCTCTACAAGGAGATAATTTGCACCAAAGAGCAAACAGAGGAAATAAAGAAAGAACTTACATGAACAAAAGACAGTATTACATGAGGTATCTAGCAAAGAAAATACATTTTCTTAAAAATGGCAAAACAACTAAACATTTTTTTAATAACGTAGAATATATCTTTTTTGAAAATCGTGTTAACTTAATCGTAGCAGTAAAACAAAGCGTTTATAAAACATAAAAACTGATTTTGTAAACGATCTGTAAATTTCGAGAGAGTAAAAATTTAGATTAAAGTAGAAAAAAATATTTTTTCCAGTTTTAACTAGTAAAAGTATGTTCACGATTAAGTGATAACTTTCGAAAGCCCTGCTTAAGATCTACTTGCATGCACACTTCCTATTCTTCCGCCTTGTGTATAAATTAACATTGCCACGGGCCTCATCATATTATTCATCTGTCGGTCAAGTGGAACTGTATAATTATTAGGAACGCAAATATTCTACAAATTAACACTTGCTCTTATGTGTATTAAAAAAAACACAACGCAAAAAATATCTCTTCAGCATTCACAAATGTTTACGTCACGTTTTTCGTTCAACGCTGGAGCATGGAACTACCTTCCCTCAGTCGTTACCAACTTTACTAAGCGTATGCCTGTCATCGTCCGCTTTAAAATATACGCAAGTGAGGGGCAGTGATATTTTCCAAAGGTTGGTTTTAAAAGTGCTAATTTTACCTTGCACAGCCTATTACAATTTATTACTGCAAAGCTATATATGACGGTCTGGAAGTGTAACAGTGTATGCAGGATGACGAAACATAATTAAAC
Source organism: Clitarchus hookeri (assembly GCA_002778355.1). Taxonomy (NCBI): domain Eukaryota; kingdom Metazoa; phylum Arthropoda; class Insecta; order Phasmatodea; family Phasmatidae; genus Clitarchus; species Clitarchus hookeri. The sequence goes on from NQII01011073.1 coordinate 30,161, forward strand.
ACGAACATGTCAAAGCAAGGGACGATCCGAATGTAAATACATCACATAGTTTTCTTAAGTGTCTTATGTACCTGGAGCTGTTGCAGCTATTCAGATCACAGAAGTGAGGGAGCGATAAGGGCGACTATGACATGTATACCTATCGACCTGGCGCATCTACACGCAAGCTTCTGAAATAACGCGCAGTGTTCCCATTGTGCCGCTCCAACTACGAGACTTCAAAAGCTGACCCTCACATTATTTTTGTGCAAAAAGTCTACAGCAAAGTTAAGAACACGTCCCTTCATTAGATTTGAGTGTTTCCGATCAGTACATGTTTCGATAAGGCAGTGTGGAAAGACACGCCTTAGGAATGTTTGAGAGCTCGTAA
>NQII01011074.1:5188-16735 GCA_002778355.1 Clitarchus hookeri
CCCCCCCATTTTTTTTTTACATAAAAACTTCATAAAAATTTGAAAATTAGTTTTACAGACTTTATTTATAACTTTATTTTTAGATTGTTATAAAATGTCTAAACTTCGTGTTGAAGATTTCAAAATTACGTAGAAGCTCGTGGAAATTAAATTGGAAACATAGGCTTTTTGCGACTTTATTTCTCGATTCTTTTTAACTTAAACTGTAGCGTGCTGGTTTTAATTGGTTTTCTAACTTAACAATAATAGTCGTTTTTAAAGCGCAGAAATTGAGTAGAAAGAGAGAAGTTCGAAATGGAATGAAAAAAAAAATCACTCCATAACATTGTTACCATACTTCACTAAATTAAATATCTAAGTTGTCATGTTTTTATGATTTTTGGCCATTATCGCTTGAGTACTATTACATCGAAAATTGTGTTTCCTTTGGCGGCACCTCGGAAGCTGCAACAATTTTAGGTTAGTTGTAACTATTTAAATAGAAGTCTTCCGGTATGATTAATCAGCCGATAAACTGTCAAGGCCAGTTTGAATCATAACCCAATATAATTANAAATAGAAGTCTTCCGGTATGATTAATCAGCCGATAAACTGTCAAGGCCAGTTTGAATCATAACCCAATATAATTAATTTATTTAGGAAAAACCAACAATAGTGAAAGCGTTAACGTATCTTCCTAGTTGTTTGAAAAAAAAAAATGCAATCTCTGAAAATAAATTTCTACAAAATTATTAATTATTTTTTTCGACAAACAGTGCAACTTGTAAGTTGGCAAATTTGTAAATTGGTTTTTATTGTAGTGTTTGCGTATGATTTTATTTTTAACACTTATTTCAAATGCGTATTTATTTCGTGTTTAGAAAGTCAGAAATAATTGGCATTTAACGTTTAATAAGTTTTAAAACCGAAGAGGGAGGGGGTTGAAAGTAATTTTTAATGCAGAAAACTGAAGTAATACAAATGCGCACAATTATCGTTTGAGTTATTGCGCAACTTGTAAAGAAACGCTGTAGTTAGCAAATGCTGAATGTGTGCGGCCAGATATAACGTGCGTGCGCATTTCGCGCGTTGTTAGCAATTTCTAAAATTCACGCGTGATTTTAATAAAAAAATATTTNCAACTTGTAAGTTGGCAAATTTGTAAATTGGTTTTTATTGTAGTGTTTGCGTATGATTTTATTTTTAACACTTATTTCAAATGCGTATTTATTTCGTGTTTAGAAAGTCAGAAATAATTGGCATTTAACGTTTAATAAGTTTTAAAACCGAAGAGGGAGGGGGTTGAAAGTAATTTTTAATGCAGAAAACTGAAGTAATACAAATGCGCACAATTATCGTTTGAGTTATTGCGCAACTTGTAAAGAAACGCTGTAGTTAGCAAATGCTGAATGTGTGCGGCCAGATATAACGTGCGTGCGCATTTCGCGCGTTGTTAGCAATTTCTAAAATTCACGCGTGATTTTAATAAAAAAATATTTTTTNTCTAAATTTTTATATTTTGTCATTTATATAAAACATAGTTTCTGATAATTATGACGTGCCCTAGAATCTTTTTTACCATTATTTTATTTTAATATAATATGTATTTAATGTGTGTATATAATTTAATTGTATATAATACAATTAAATGCTGTAAACGTGGGGCGTGTTTTAAAGGTGTAGAAATGCTTACGTTACCGTTTTTTTTTTTGACACGTGGAAAGTACACGATTTTGAAAGGCGAGAAGTTTTACTTTCCTTGGTCTTAGAAATGGTTTAAAACATGATCTGTGTGTAGGTACAGTTGCTTTCACAAGTTATTACTTTAGATTGTGCTTAGATACAAACGTTTTGTAATATACAAGAAACTTGTGTGACGTTTTCGTTTTCTTGTGTGTTGTAGGTAAGTGGCGATTCAGGACGACATGGGTACCCTTCGGGAGAGAGTGGAACCTCTTGCCTGCTTGACGGTAGGATTTTTGTATGACTCTTACTAACAGATGTCGATGAAGGAGTCGGGTCCTGGGAATGAAAGAGTAAATACCTCTTTGCCTAATCCCAGCGCTCGACGATTGTGTTTTTTTTTTTGAGGGCTCTGCCTACCGAAGCCTGCAGCCAAGGACTTCAAATGTGGAATCTATGTTAAAGAAATTGCTCCTAAGTGCTTCAGTATGCTAACTAGGTAATACATTTTCCTTAGTAAACAATTTAATGGCATCAGAAAATGGCTGTAAAATACCTACAAATCTAACTTTATTTGGACCTTCACGCAATTGAATATAGCCTAAAATTTTACGTTCAAATAAAGTAAAAAAAGCAACACCTACTAAAACAAAAATAATCAAAATTAAAAAAAGAAATAATAGAAAAAAATCAATAGTTATCAATATTAATTACTATATTAATAGTATAAATTAAATTCTAAATTTAATGCACTGAAATTGGCTAAATTAAGAAAATTAGTCAAGATCAATTAAAATATTTTTGATATTTATTGAAACATAACTGTTTCAAGCAGAAAACGTATTAAATGCAACTTTCTCAAGTGATGCTGTCATGCTAATAAATTATATATGTATGTAGGTTTATTATTTTTTGTAAAATGTAACAATTCTGTTGCTAAATTCTAGGGAAAAAAAATTAAATTTGAAAACTGACAAGGTCGTTAGGTTTGGTTTCACCCCTTGTGCAGAAATTCTTCGTTTTTGCGTCATATTTCGGATGCTTAGTAATTATTAGGGAAAGGAAAATTTCGCGATTTCAACCACCTGTAGGATATACTACAATATATTATGTATGTTCAAGTCTCAGCTATTTGTTCATGGATGGTTGTTCTCTTTGGGTTGTCAGTTTAGCCTCAGACCAGGCGGCAAGGGATTCGGTGTTTTTTTTTTCCCTTGCAGGTCTGTTATTTGTTCAGTGTTCATCCTGGGCATGTCAGATAAATTATGGTCCAATTGTAATCGTGGCAGAACGGTACATATGTTTGAAGACTAGCTTGTCCTAAAATGAATTAGCGAAATTTTTCAATCCCTAGTAATTAGTGAAAATATACGAGTATTGAAAATTTACATTTTACGAGTTGTTTATTATTTCGTTGCTTAATTTTTGCTATTTGTAGAAAAGTAGAATTTTTTTTATATTTAACAATAGATTCTTGCCTTTTTGCAAGAAGGAAATAACACACAGTGCAAATTAGATACAAGAATGTTAAAGAACTAGTAAATTGTAAATTTTCTATAATAAAACATTTTCAATAATACCTCCTGAAGCATAACTAAAAAGCGATAACGAAGAATTTCTGCAAAACGGGTGAAACCGAGCCATAACGTACCATTATCCCGCAAGAAATGTCACATAGGATGCGTATTTCTTTAAAATGGTTAATTTTTTTAATTGATGCACCGTGAATGAATTTATTTAACCACGACTCTCGAATGCAAATATTGCGCTGCGGTCTTGGAAGTCAACGCACTTACACTGCGAGTCTGTTACAGACTTACGTAAACTCAGAGGCAAGCTGATAGCGAGTCGCCTGTACTCACCGTAGCATGAACGCCAGCTCTTGTGGTGTTTGCATTCACACTTATCGCCGTCCTTCCAATCTACGATAAACTAGGCACGCGTACCGTAATGTAACCTACAACGGTATAGGCTGTTCACGATAAATAAATACATTTTATCGTAGCCCTTAGACGATAACTTTCGAGTCCGGTGAAATATATACACTGTGCTCATTACTTACATGTCAATGTTTATTTTTTAAAACAGTGGTGTAACGATAAAAAACATGGCTGATAGGAGAAAAGTAACTAGGGCCTCAAAAGTGCTCGCTTTAACCATGAATAGCTTATAAGCGTGTTCCGAGATTTTTTGGTGTATTTTGTCATTTGTTATTATTTGATGTTCGATATTAATTTAATTAAAATCATAATTGGTCTCCTTGCCAACCCTATGGAATCAATAGAACCGGGTAAATAAAGGCATCAAAGGAAAGAAAATCCTGTGGCCGCGGTGGTTGAGGTCGCCTCCCGCCAAGGCGAACCGGGTTCAATTCAATTTACAGGCTTGATGAACATGAACACTTCAACAGTTTATTAGCATCGTTGGAATATTAGATTTTGTAAATTGTTATCATTATTAACTTTGTCACAATATTGTTAATTTCACTAAAACACAAACGTTTGAAAAAATGCCGCAAGTACAGCGTCCACCGAAACATTTCATAATTACAACAGTTGAGCTCGTGAATGAATTCGTGGTCGAACAGGTTAAAACGCATGTATAGTCTGTTCGCAATAAAGTGAGCATTTCTGAAAGTTCTTCTTAGGATTTTCTCTACCTATTCCGTATCCTTCACTTTTATGCAAAGTTAACGTGTCAAATTTCACTCCCATACGCGTAAAACATAGTTAAATGAATTCAGTTTCCACAAATTTAAATATAATATTTAGTGTGACATTGAGACACGGAACTAAATTTTGTAATTCGCTGTCAAATTTTCCGCTAGTATTTCATTCACCGGCAGTGACTTTTTTTCTTCAAAGGTTGATTCCGGAAGTGCTCACTTTACCGCGAACAGCGTGTACCTACCGGGTAAGATTTTTTCAAAAGTTAATTTCGAATATACCATCCATTAACCATCCACAGTCGTATTTAGAAGTTGTTTACATACCAGCCGGCAGAGACCTAGAACAAAAACTCCATCAGTAAACACAAACTGATGTTAAAGCTGTAAGGCAAAAGTTCGTTATTTTCTGCACGTAACGGACATTATTCAACTTGTAGACATGAAAAGTAGTGACTTTCCTTCAAATAAATTATTGTTATTAGCAGTTTGTACAAAATATCATTCCAAAATCACAATTTAACTGTATTTTTTTTAGAACACAAATAAAATAAACAAAAAAAAATTTACAAAATGCCTAGTTAGGACAATTTATTTTATGATATGGTTAGAAAAATTATTTCATATTAACAAACAAACAGCCACTAAACATGAGTCAGCATAAATAGTTCTTGTATTAATATTTCAATTTTTTTGTGAATAACTTTTAGATGTGTGGAAGTAGCTTGTGGCATTTATTTAATTTAAATTACCTTGTTTCTGAAACAGAGTTTTGGTTTTTATTTTTTTCTTGCTTCACAAACTGTAAATTCAAGTTTCACATGCGTAATATGACACTGACGTATGGCGGTATCACCTGTGTGAGGTTGCGTTTTTGGTATCGACAATTGTGAGTACCATTACATATTTCTGGTAGTTCCATGGAGATGTATTTTATCACGCTGGAAATAATGATTTTAGATGGATCCCGGTAAAGGGATAAAAAAAAGAGCTTCAAAAGAATACGTCTGCTTGTAGGTTTTTTTTATAAGCCGTCTGGGAAACCAGCATATTGCANAAAAAAAAGAGCTTCAAAAGAATACGTCTGCTTGTAGGTTTTTTTTATAAGCCGTCTGGGAAACCAGCATATTGCATCTCTGCCAGACGCGCCATTTCTTTCATTTATTGCTCTGCGCAGTAGAGATTCCATATTTATGGAGTACGNATTGCATCTCTGCCAGACGCGCCATTTCTTTCATTTATTGCTCTGCGCAGTAGAGATTCCATATTTATGGAGTACGGATCCTCTTAACGTCACTAGTCATCCACGTCTGATCGTGGAAGAGGCCGGCTTGTATAAGCTGCTCGCTGTAAAGTGAGCACTTTTGAAAGCCCTCTCATTTGGAAAAAATAGTCGATAAATGTATTTGATTTTAGCCTCAAACGTTAACTTCCGAGTGCGGTGGAATATACACACTGTGTTTATTGCTTACATGTCGATATTTATTTGAACAGGTGGTTAAAAAGGGAAAACTAACTAGGGCTACAAAAGTGCTCACTTTACCGTGAACAGCCTATACCAACCGTCATCTGCGTGCAAAATCACAACACAGGTCGGAGTCCCGACAACGTGATCGTGCAGAACGAGAGCCGCGGAGAATCCCTTTGTCGTCTCTTGCCTTTGGTGGTTGTGACGTTGGTCTGCTCGCGGTGAAATGTGAGAGCTTTTGAAATGGAACATTTTGAAAACATCACTGCCCCATGTCTGCGTATATTTCAAAGGCCGCACTGACTTTCATGCACCTAGTATAGTTGGTAATGACGGAGGTGAAGTGGTCCCGGGTCTTAACGTTGAATTGAAAGGTTTGGGTAAACATTTGTGGATACTGAAATTATTCTCGGGCTTCTATAATGCAATGCATAAGTGCATGGGTGGTGGCACCAAGGGGGAGGGGTCATACGACTCTCTAATAACCTGCTGTAAAGGTCAGTTTCTCAGAATAATAATAATAATGGCGTGTGGGGAGTGCACCCAGGGCAAGGCAACACCCTCCGAGGGACGGTCTTTCCAGCTGGGACCCGTAGGTGACCGTCATCCCCGGGCATGACAGAAACGAAACCCTAGAATGGAGTGGCGCTGAACTGCAATGGCGGGGGAAACGGGAGTACCCCGAGAAAACCCACTGGCAAGCGGCATCGTCCAGCACGAAAATCCGGGAGTGAACCCGCCGGGGATCGAACCCGGATCGCCGTGGTGGGAGGCGAGCGCGCTGGCCACTACGCCACCCCAATTTCTCAGAAGAAATAATAAACCGGCACTAAAAATACGGATTTGTTGCTGAATTACCGTATGTGAAGACAAATTTGACTATTAGTTTCAAATATGCGTCTAGTAGAATGGTGCCGTATTTTTTAGAATTTGTACGATCCGATATTTGTTTATAAACGATAACAGTTGTGATGTTAAAATATTTTTAAAAAAAGTTTATATGTATTACTGAAGTTTTTAGTGAGCCCTCAATATGTTAGAGATAATTATTCTGCGATATTTTGATACTTGCTAGTGTTAATTTGAACTTGCTGTACATTGTCGTGACCTTTGCCCCTTTAATGACTAAAACCTTCCGGTGCTCCTGCATAATTAGCGAGCACGTAAACCACTTACGTGTATAATAGTTTCAATGTTCAACTTGACCCGATGCGTTGATAAAGTGAGCAGGTCCGTGACAATGTTGATTTTACATATGATAGCAGAATACGCAGTGCGTGCGAGTACGCCTGAGGCGAGGCTTACGAAGTTTCTCAGTTTGGCGTGAACTGTTTCACGCCGCATTGCAAGGTCGGAAGCCGTGGGCTGGAGTGTGGCTTAGATACGAGTATAGCACTGTCGCGTCGCAAGTAAATCTCCCCTGTCCAACTGGCTTTCTTCCTCCTTTCCTTAGTTCTACGACGTGTCAATCGACACTGCATGCGGGGACACTTACACATACAGGCTAAATCAAACCTGTCACTATTGTGGTGATTCTCGCAGGTTTATCGTTCGCTTCGTATTCCGAAGTTTACTCGGTGCTCAGGGCTATTTTAAAAAAACAACAAAAAATGTAATAGCGCACAGGTCTATGTTTTTTTTTAACCTGACGTCCTTCCCGGCGTACAAGACTTCATCGCCTCAAGGTCACGTTGGGCCACAAGCAAGCATAGCGACTGCGATAGGAAATAGCATACACAAACCTCGCGTGTCTTCAGTTTCCTCAGCATTTTAAGCAGTTAATTATAGTCTTCTAATGTAGCAATTAGTTTAGAAAAAATGCAGCATTGTCGTCATAATTTAAAATACTTGAGCAGTAACAGGTCTGTGATGCCCTTGGATGTTCCGGGCCGCAAGCGCGCTACACTGAAGGAATCTGCGTCTCCTCCTAGCCCGATAGGGGCCGGGGAACCCGTTGAACCTCCTTCGTGCTAGGGATTGGGGCTTGTAATTGTTCCCCATGAACGAGGAATTGTTCCCCACGAACAAAAGAGAAAAAATATTGTAAACAGAGTGCTATTTACAGCAATTGTTGCCGAATTTGACACTTGTCAACGACCACACATACGTTTCGATAACTTAATTTACAAATTTGCAACAAAACATCTACTTTAATTTATGTCTTGTAAAAAAGATTTACATTGAAATATTCCATTATTTTTAAGTGTCACAGACACAAGTTCTTACAATTATGCCCATATGACAATTAGGGAAGCCCATCAATAAATTATCATGATTAAAGTAATTTTGCATCACACAAACGAGTTTCAAAAAATAAAACAACAGAACCGGAAAGACGCCGTATCATAGTCCATTCGGATGTGGTTGGCAATAGTTAGGTTACATAAAAACAGCGCGAGTCATAGATAAAAAAAATATATGATTTTATTTTCGTAATGTGTGTTTACGTGTGTCGTGAGGTAATTTGCTGCATTGTTTGTACGGGCGGTTTAAAACATTGAAAGGACAATTATAATGCATACAATTGACAGTGGGAATTTGCAACGGTCTGAAAACAGCAACATAAGCTGTTCACGGTAAACAGAGCTATTTTGAAAGTCCTTCTTAAGTTCTACTTGAATGCACATTGTGTATTATTTCACTGTACGTAAAATTAACATTGCCATGGGCCAGATCAATTTGTAACTGCTCTCTCAAATGGAACTGTACATTTATATTTAAAAAAAAAAAACAGTTGTGTGTTGATAATTAGTGAACAGCAAAATGGTTTCTTTCGATTTATATTTGTTTTAATACAGGTAAGTTTAAGAATAATCAAATGTATAACATAAATACCCCTCAAAAAGTTTGGGCTTTACATACAGAATGCACAAACGTATTGAGTGTACGTAAAGAAAGCACAGTAAGAAGATGTTACCAACAGCGCCGATACAAAACGTGAAATTCAAAGTGTTTCTAACCAGAAAACATTTTCCCAATATCACAGACAAATAAACACGAAAGAACAACAGAATTAACTTAACGTTGTCTCTGACTAGGGAGGGTTTCTTTCCTCCCACTGCAGCTTAGTACCGTGTGTGACCTCCACGTGCACTGTGCAGGTCCCTAACACGCCGTGGCATGCTTGTACTCAGTGCGTGACGTCATCTTCCCTCTCCATCTGGGCAGCTCTTATGAGATCTGCAAGTGTTGCTGGAGGCTGTGGACGATTATAAGCTGCTGTTTTCAGCTTGTCCCAGGAATGTTCAATGATTTAGTGCGCTCTTTGTTGATCACAAAATAACTACTATATAACTCCTACCACCCAAACTGCCGTGTCTCACAATATTACAAACTTTTTGTGAGGTGGATATTGACTTTTATAAAAATTATCTGGGGCATGCCGCAACGTATCCCATACAAGTGTTAGGTAGTCTATGGTGTAGTCCATTCACGGTTACAAGTTCTACTTCCAGGATATTCCTCCGCCTCATGCAAACTAAGCTTAACCAAGTCTACAGAATTACACCAAAGGGCCAACGCACCGCATTAGTGCGCACTTAGTTTAATATAATTTTGCCTGGGAACTATTTTTTTTACTAGACATTACCAACATAACCTATTTTCTCACTTGTTTTATTCGTAGGTATGAATTATAAACTAAATATTATAATTTATAAACAAAATATTAGTATAAGTTCAATTTAACCAAAAAATAAGAGACTTTTATATTAATAGAAGTATAGAATGCAATTTAGGAAACAACTAAACACGTACGAATGGTGTGATTTTTGAAAGGTTTAAGGCGCTCGTCTACCTGGCGCTTGAACTGCGTTGCAGAGTGTTCCAAATACACGTTTTTCAACGAAACTATTAAGCGTGCGTCCAACGTGCTGATCCACTAAAATAACATACACTTCAGACGAGAGCTGTTAAGTACTTTCAAAATATCACGTACGTTAGAAACATCAATTCAGAGTACTCCAAAACCGCTAAAAACGGCCTTTCCAAGGCGCTGTAGCTTAAAATGCACGCATCAGATACATACAAAACTACTATAGGCGCCTGCACTGAACCTTCCTAAAGACTTCCCACTAATAAAATAATATGGTCACCGCTGAAAGTTCCATAGGTACACGCAGCACGACGAGAACACTGCACGCCAGTTCAGAGCCATGCGCTTAGCGGCGATGGCGTACTTGATGCGCGTGGCAGTGTCGCCCTTATCGCTCCCGCGCTTCTCGGCCTAAACCTGGGAAAAAGTTCCAGGTAGACGGGGGCCTTAATTCCGAAAGTGCAAAGAAACCTCGGATAGACTATATGGACGGGCCCTCAGCAGGAGGGTGCGGCAGCTGTAGTTGCGGGCTCGACCGCTGCGCCTCGCTGCCTGTCTCACGGTTAGTTAAACGGTCGCGAGTGTGCTTGCCCAAGCATGACGCCGCGGTGGGCATCCCCCCCCTTCTATGTTTGCCATCCGTTCTATCCCACCCTGCTTCGCGTTATGTGCGTGGGGAGATGCAGACGTCAAGCCAGTCGAATGGCGGTGTCGTGCGATGATCTCAGCGGCGTAACTACACACTCTTAAGGCGCCCGTTTACCTGGAACTTTTTCCCACGTTTAGGCCGAGAAGCGCGGGAGCGATAAGGGCGACACTACCACGCGCATCAAGTACGCCATCGCCGCTTAGCGCAAGGCTCTGAACTGGCGTGCAGTGTTCTCGTCGTGCTGCGTGTACCTATGGGACTTTCAGCGGTGACCATATTATTTTATTAGTGGGAAGTCTTTAGGAAGGTTCAGTGCAGGCCCCTATAGTAGTTTTGTATGTATCTGATGCGTGCATTTTGAGCTACAGCGCCTTGGAAAGGCCGTTTTTAGCGGTTTTGGAGTACTCTGAATTGATGTTTCTAACGTACGTGATATTTTGAAAGTACTTAACAGCTCTCGTCTGAAGTGTGTGTTCTTTTCGTAGATCAGCACGTTGGACGCACGCTTAATAGTTTCGTTGAAAAACGTGTATTTGGAACACTCTGCAACGCAGTTCAAGCGCCAGGTAGACGGGCGCCTTAAGTCCGTAAACACAGAATACGGGAAGTCTCCGTATTTCTTCTAGCTTTCGGGTCTCGGGGATGAACAATGCCGAGTCTACACGAAGCCTTCTTGGCCACTGCAACCAGTGAATCACAGTTTCTGCGGCAGTTAGGTTGTTCACGCCACCGAGAAGCTATTCTTTGAGACATTATAAAGAAGCATCAGACGTCTGTAACAATTAACAACGCTTAAAATACACTAACTTTATTGTAAACTATTTATGTGACTGCATTAGGAATGCCAAAGTTATACAATATATATTTTCGTGGGAGTAGTAGGTGAGTGTTAGAGATGTATGTAGACATGTAATTTTTTTGACTCGTGTTCAAATCTTGCTAAAGTATAAAATATTTTAGATTTTTTTAAATCTCTTTTTTTTTCATACACAATAGAACACCCACATATCAAAAATTGAAGACTTTCTCATTCTCTTTTTTTAATTTTAAACTGAAAAATAGAAGACGCTAACTATAAAATTAACCGTGAGGTTCCGTGAAGTCATGGAATTTTTTGTGAAATTTACGGAAAGTCCGTTTTTCAAAATCAACGTGTCCGTAATTTATCGGAGTGTTTGGGGACACCTGTGGATAAATGTTTACCAGCACTTTTCCGTAAAATGAAGGATTTTTTTTAACAGCGAGGGGAGTTGATAACGTTGATCGGTCACTCTATCTCCCCCCCCCCC
>NQII01011075.1:0-26368 GCA_002778355.1 Clitarchus hookeri
AACTCTTATTATTGCAGACACAGAATATTACAGTATAGTGGTAAGATGTACCAACGTTTGTGGAAACCACAGAAGCGAACATTCACGTAAGCCATACTTGCATGGGCTAACAACTCAATTAAAGCAAAATAATATAATATATCTGCGTAGTTACACCATTGAGTTACAACCACTAAGGATGGCATTATCAAAATGTCAATTGAGTTACCTATGAATTCACAATTCATTCAATACACATTATGTTTGATAATGTCCATGTAACTTGTAATACTTGCATATACACAAATGATGAAGGTTGGTGGCAAAACTTGTATGTCGGTTAATTATTTTTTTATTGGTTTTGCAAGATTTCTTAAAATTCTCATATTCACAACATATACAATTATAAATTTAGTCAATAGCTCACTTACTTAGTTATTCAAGAAAGTTACTAGTATTATGTAAATAAATACCACGTTCTACCTGGTTATATTCGACCAAATGAACTTTCAAATCACATATAACTTTATATGTGATTCTGCTCTGTTCTGCTCTGCACAACAGTTTTTAACGAATTCACTTAATAGAATGCTAGATTATTATTACGATTCAGAAAATTCCTTGATGTTCACAATATGTATGTGGCCAAAATAACAAATATGTAAGAAACATATTATCATGCACGTACCACAAGTGATTCAACGTAATCGTAAATCTACCTGTAGATATGTATGAAAGAAAATGTTACGGATTGGTAAACTATTGAATTTAATCAAAATTTTATAATGCAAAATTCCTAAAGTTAAATTTTTTTGTCTCCAAAAGAATAACGAATTCTATTAAAAAAATGAAATTAATAGTACTCAGTTATATCATAATTTGTTAGAACATTAATGTATTTAATAGTGGGAGGAGTTTGTATTAATATTCCACGACAGCAATTCACATGGCGTGTGATATTAATGAGAAGTAAGTGTCAGTGTAAGACGCGTGGATGTCGCAGGGGCTAGGCTTGGCTGAAGTCTTCATGCTGGCTGTGTTTGCTGCCGTTATGTTGGCCAGCGTGCTGCTGTGGCTGTGTGCTTATGTGCTGACCCGCCGGCACTGTGACGTCACTCTCGCCAACACACCGGCAACAAAGCAGACGCAAGAGAACCTACCGTCGCACAGACAGGTATTTGTCCTATAAAGCTGGCCAAAAGTATTTAAGTGTGTTTAAGTTATGGTTTATAGTTAATATGTAGTTTAAACATGTATTGATGTGATTTATATGTAATTTACGTTGATAATATACAGTATCATAGTAACTAGATGAAACGCATTGATGAAATAAAAAAAACAAAATGGTTAAATTGGCAAAAAAATATATATATAATTCGTATAATCAAATAACATAATTCAGAGTCACAATTCTCATTATCTTCATTATCATCATCATCATTGTTTTCATCACTAATATCAAGGAATCATTAGAAAAACTGGTATCCACTAGTAAGATTTGCAATGCGTCTTTTGAAAACGCCTTCCTTTGTGATTTTCTCAAAAGAAATGTTAGGCCAAACATTTATATCGTTAGACCCCGTAAAAACAAAATTCTTTTTGCACGAAATTTTATGTAACTTGCATTTAGTGCTAAATAACGTCATGGAAGTGTGTTGTAAAAATCTGGATCAATGTGGTNTAAGAAATGTTAGGCCAAACATTTATATCGTTAGACCCCGTAAAAACAAAATTCTTTTTGTACGAAATTTTATGTAACTTGCATTTAGTGCTAAATAACGTCATGGAAGTGTGTTGTAAAAATCTGGATCAATGTGGTTGTGCCGCCGAGGTTTTATGACAGCTATTTTCGACATTCGTAACGTATTCGTATCAAAACCGGGCATTTACTTACACATTGTGTGTGTGTGTATAGTTACTACTTTGGGAGTTACTACTGCTTTAAGTAGCACACTGTTATCTGTAGGAATTTAGAAATGACGGCAAATATTGTCATGATAGTAATGTACGCAACGGGAGAAGAGTATTTTGTAATATTCTTCTTAAATAAAATAACGCGTCTGCCGGTAAATGTTATTTAAAATAATTCTGGTATCATAAAACAACGATTTAACACGTACAGTTTGGTGCAGATGTTGGAGTCAATGCTCAGTATTTTTTCGGTCCCAAAGTAAGGATACTGCCCTTTTGTAACGTACCTTGGAAAATAGTATAAATCACATAATTTACCGAAATTAAAGTGTACGAACTTACAGTTTACACTGCAATAGATAATCACATGTTGCATTGTTATGTAAATTAATGCAACGATCTAGCTAATTAAGCATACTCCTCAGGCAGTGTTTGCATTGAGATTCAGTGCAAGGACATACAACGAACTCTCCCCACACCCATAAACAGGGCTTTCAAAAGTGCTAACTTTACCGCAAACAGCCACTAAATGCATATCCTGCTCTTGTTTTTACTTCAACTAATGACGCTTTCTATTAACATTTTTGTCGTGTCTTTCTTATGATAACTGACATAATAGCTCTTATGTGGTACTACACGTATTGTTTACGCATCTCTTGAAACGGACTTCCCTTACCATGCTGTTATCTTATTCTTTTTTATCTCTATGTCTTTCTGGTTATTGTGCAAAGTATGCTATCAAGCTCAGAAATAGCGCATGTAGAACATAGTTGTTGACTCAATCACTTAGGACATATCCATCCGTAACCGTCACTTAGATATGATATGGCGTTCCGTTATTGTTTTAAAATTCTACCAGATAATTAGGAATTGTTGAATCTACGAGGGTTATTCAGAAAGTAAGGTCCGATTTCTTATAAAACATAAACCATCACAGATTTAAAAAAAAAAAACATTTTTATTTACTTCCATACCTGTTACTCAATTTTTATACATAGTTTCCATATTTGCTTAAACATTTGTCATATCGTTCTAGAAACTTTTGTATGCCTAAGTCATTGACGTCTGCCACCTGTGAGGATAATCAGTATGTATCTGCTTTCCATCCAAAGGATCTGATCAGATTTTGTGTGTGAATGGCCGAATGGGGTCTGGCATTGTCATGCAGCAACAAAACTCCAGATGTCAGAAGGCCACGTCGCTTATTGCGTATTGCACGTCGAAGTTTGGTCAGGGTAGCGCAGTAAGCGGCTGCATTGATTGTTGTCCCTTGCTGCATAAACTCGACTAACAAGACTCCATGTCTATCCCAAAATACGGTTGCCATCGCCTTGCGTGTTCATATTGTCCACTTGGCCTTGACTTTGACTGGTGCTGTCGGAGGACGCATTCCATTGACTGACGTTTAGACTCTGGGGTCATGTGAGAAACCCACGTCTTGTCCCCTGTGACAATCGTCTCTAAAATTTTATCACCATCCTTATGATATTGGTCCAAAATATCAAGATTCTTTTTATTTGGTGTTCCTCAGGAAACAGCCTGGGAATCCAACAAGCGCACAATTTGTGAAATTGCAAATTTTCTGAGACACTTTTGTGCAAATTTTTGTTCTACCCGCATTCGGAAATTCCAATGCTAAAGTTGAAATTGTGAATCGCCGGTCTTCACGAATTTTTTTCGTCCAAGGCTTTGACCAAATCTTCTGTGATCACTGATGGTCAGCGTGATCGCGGTTCATCATTGACATTTTCCCGTCCGTCCTTGAAAGCTCTCAACCACTTACGCACTTTGCTGTCACTCATCGCATTGGGGCCATACACTTGACTTATCTGTCGATGAGCTTCCACTGCTGAAACGTTCCTTGCTGTCAAAAACCGAATCACTGACCGCATTTCACAGTCGGCGTGCTGATCAATTGTTTTATACTTTTTGAACTAACACTGTAAAGAGCACACTGCAACAATACCAATGCAAATGACGTTGTGTGACAAACAAGGCATGCCGGAAGTCGGTGCGCATTCGCGTTACAATGTTAGCGTGTCATTCGATTAGCGACGGCGATTCGGACCTTACTTACCCGAATAATCCTCGTGTTTTTAAAATGAGTGAATTAATTTCAACATGTGAGCTGAGTTGTCTAAGATATTTTATACATCGATGTATAATACCATATTTTCCAACTAGTCTCCTGTTTCCCCTGCCTCTGCATTCCGGCGCTGCTCCATACTCATCTCGTTTCACCGTCATGAGGACAGCGGGGATGTAGTGCTCAGACCACTCGCCTCACACCAAGGCGAACCGGGTTCATTTCCCGGAGAAGTTGCTCCCGGAGTTTTGTATGTGAGAATCGTGACAGACGATGCCGCTGGTCACCGGATTTTCTCGAGATATCTCGTTTCCCCCACCCTTGCATTCCAGCNAGAATCGTGACAGACGATGCCGCTGGTCACCGGATTTTCTCGAGATATCTCGTTTCCCCCACCCTTGCATTCCAGCTCTGCTCCATACTCACCATACTTTACCCTCATTGGCTCTCAAGACCTTGATTTTAAGAGCCACCCAAACCTCTCCACTCCAGCTAGTTGCAATTTTAACGGTTAGATGTGTACAAAATTGATTTTTTTTTTTACACATCATGTCAACCCACTATATTTTTATGACGCCAAGATTTTTAAAAGTATTTTTACCTTTTAANTTTTTTTTTTACACATCATGTCAACCCACTATATTTTTATGACGCCAAGATTTTTAAAAGTATTTTTACCTTTTAATAATATTTCCCCACATTTTTCTGTTTTAAAGTATATCCTTCTTCCGCTTTATGTGGCAGAAACCCTCAAAGGTCCGACCAACTAATCCAATCATGTATTAGCCCAAACTGAGTTTGTGCCGTCAGAAGAAGACTGTGATAGAAAGGAAATCTTAATGTATGCCCTTTATTTATTTTCCTCTTATTTGGTTCACGTGCTATATATTTGGACAGCTTTTAGGAAAACATACACCAGTTAGAGATAGGAACTAGGGAAATCTAACCCTTTTCACGACAGTATTTGCAAATGAATTGAATTAAATTAGGGTAATACAACTTTATTAACTCGGTTGGTTTATTGGAAGCAAATAATTCCTGTGGTAACTTACACTGATATTTTTTTGTATGCAATGGTTATTTGGAAGTACGCATTAAAGCTGCAGAGCTGGAACTGGTACAGTTGTTACGACACAGAGTTTGCGGGAATTATTTATGAATCACCTTGTAAAAAAAGTAGAGAACTTCCAGCCACACATGACGGCCTGGGAGATGGTTCTTTAAGCGAGTTGGACACGTTTTGCAAGTTTCTTAAACAGTGTACTTTAGTGTAAGTATGTTCTATTACATATATAATCTCCATTTCTGCAGTAGGCGAAAAGTTATAAAATATTAGTTCGTTGCAATAGTCACCCGTGCCATTCTTGGAGGTCGCAGTTGTTACGCCCCCTCTGAATCACCAATTACGCCCCTCAGTTCTCACATCACTTATTCACGGCATATGCTCATAACGATTTCCCCTCTCTGTGAATTATGAATTACACATGTATTATTTGNTATTCACGGCATATGCTCATAACGATTTCCCCTCTCTGTGAATTATGAATTACACATGTATTATTTGCATACATCCAGCACATGCCTGGACACATATCACTCAACATGGCGGTGTAGAAAACCGCTTTTAGTTTGGCATATATCTTTCGCATCATCCATCTATTTTGCAGCTGTTACGAGTTGTTTTATTAAAATTGTTTCATTTACTTTTTTTTTTNATCTTTCGCATCATCCATCTATTTTGCAGCTGTTACGAGTTGTTTTATTAAAATTGTTTCATTTACTTTTTTTTTATTAAACCTTTTTTGATGTTTCAAATTATTTAAAACAGGAATGTTTANATTACACATGTATTATTTGCATACATCCAGCACATGCCTGGACACATATCACTCAACATGGCGGTGTAGAAAACCGCTTTTAGTTTGGCATATATCTTTCGCATCATCCATCTATTTTGCAGCTGTTACGAGTTGTTTTATTAAAATTGTTTCATTTACTTTTTTTTTTATTAAACCTTTTTTGATGTTTCAAATTATTTAAAACAGGAATGTTCATTTTGAAGTTTGTAAAATAATGTTACCCTAATTTAATACAGTTAAAACATAAATTTCCACAGTCAGTTAATAGCCTCTACGTATCCTGCCTTTGGAGAAAGTTGTAGAAAAGTTATCTTACTAACTCCCGTTCTGGAGTGATACCCGAAATTGATAAAGCGAAAGAAATTTGCAACACGCTCTGAAACATATGTAAATAACATATAGTGAGATGTTTTTCTCTACATTTCCACAACACATCATGACAGATCCAGGCCTCACAGACAGTGGAAGGAGGCACCGTAAGAATAAGCACTGGGTTAAACTAGAACGAGTAATTTTAATCCTCATTCCTCTTTCTCAAATAAGGCCTATGCATGTACCGATTTCGTCTAACTTGCTCGGCATGTAGAATGTTCCAAATGCGTCTACTGCTTGTAAAGTTGAGTGTACGGCAAAGCAAGTATATTGGTGACGAGCTTCAACATATCATCAACTTTACAAGTTACATTCTTTTATTTCAAGTGTTGGCAACAAGGAAATTTGGCACCAGCTTACTAAATATTTGAAAAGTATAATAAAAGGAGGGGGTTCATTTCTTTTCTAAATCTCACTAACCTATAATTTCTAGTGAAAATTTCTAATTGGAAAGTATAGTATATTGTAATAATTTTGAAGCAACGGCGCTACGAGGAGGCCAAACCGTTCTAGTCAAGGAATGCCAGAATATTTTGTAGCAAGTGTGAGAATATTTTGAACTGAGATTAAGCATTGTTTCGATGAGTTGTTGGCGGAAAAGTTTCTGAAATTATTTCCAAGCGCTTTGTATTAAGTGTAGGTTTATTTCTATGAGTGGAAACGCGAAACTTTGCACGGTGTTTGTGGCGTGGATTTTTCATGTACAAATCGGAATATTCCACCCCTCCCCTAGCATTGAGAATACACGGAACTCACAAAGCTTTCAATTAAATTTATTTATAGTTACAAACATTCAGAAATGGGCTGCTCGATAAAAACGTTACCCGTACTACTCTTTTCACTTATTACTCATTCCGCAAAATATGTTTCGTGGTATTATTTTATTGTTTAACAACTCAGTTAAATTTTTTTTTGCTGCGATATTTTGCTTTCTGGACTGTTTGCTGGAAATACAGATTGCCGATGTTCCCAACCGCANTATTGTTTAACAACTCAGTTAAATTTTTTTTTGCTGCGATATTTTGCTTTCTGGACTGTTTGCTGGAAATACAGATGGCCGATGTTCCCAACCGTATTTGCAGGTTACATCTCTATTGTAAATGCCAATCGTTTCGTAGCAAGAAAATTTATATAGTGAAATTATGGTGTAAGACGTTGTTGCCAGTGACCGAGTAGGAGACGTGGAGAGCTTCCATTAAAGAATAAATTCCCCGTCTCATAAGGACGACAGAAACATGAAACTGATTGAACACAAAAATTACCACTAGTCATCATAACTACTGCAAAAACACGCGCTTAATGAATAACAACCATGTGAGGCATCTCCAAATGGTTTTGGAAATTGGATGATTTTCACAATAGAAACAATCCCATTAATACTTAATTAACAGTATTAATCCTCATTAGTAACGAAGGTTATGCATTTATATCGCAATTATCCTATTTCTAAAAATATCCCTACGATTATAAATAGATTGTTTATAAAAGAACGGAACATGTTCTCATTTAATTCTTCTGTACAAATTATTTTCTTCGGTTTTTGTTTATTGTAAAAAAATATGGATTTCGATTTATCATATTAAAATTTGCTTGTAAGGAAGTTTTTTGTAATAATAGCTAAATTGGACAAATGTAATACTATTTAAGTATATAAATAATTAGCAATTAATAAATGGCTTTTAGGTACATCCAGCTACTCTGATAAATTTTTTACCGTCAAAACATAACTCCAAGAATCGATGAGAGATTAGGAAATTGTCAGTGCGTAATTATGTTTGCCAATTATAAAAACCATATTTATGAAAAAATTTAGTTCAGAGTTAGCATTTTTAGAATTAAAACCGACTCGGAGACTATATAGGCAAACCCATATAAGCCAGTGACATTTTTGGTAAATTGACTGAACAAAGTAAAAGAGAATACTCAACTTTTAATCACTTGTTAATTTCACGGATTTTGAGTAGCTGCAATTGAGACATAAAATATAATTGCAGGCGTTGAGTACTTTATATTTTATAGTAAGAGTTTGTTGTAAACGTGACTGAAATAGTAAGAATAATGGGGAATAGTGGATGTAGGTCTACAAAGTATAATGTTCACCGATATTATATTTGTTATTTATGAATCTTTAAACACTAAATCGTAATTATTTCATGCGATTCTATTGCAGAGAGGACCTTAACTCTTCACAAAAACTATATTCATAATGCGCTATTGCAACAATTGTCTTAGTCGCGGGAAAACTGCAATTTAAAAAGAAATAAAAACAGAACCGAGGGTTTCTGCAACTTCAACCTATTACAATAGTTTAGATTATAATTATAATATTATAATAGTTCAGACATTATAATAGTTTAGATAGCAACGATTGAGTTTTAAATACGCAAAACTGTGTGGATTCAAAAACAATAATAATCATTAATTACTAATTGTTAAATGGTATGCGCAAATATATGGTGTTGGCACTAATGTTCTAGTATATATGTTTGCACAGATGTTCCATAGCGTGTTTTATCTGGAGTTCTAATCGCTGTCCTGGAGTGTCTCCGACCGCCATCAGGACGGTGAAGAATGGAAGTTAGCTGTCGGGAGTAGATGGAACTGCGTGTTTCGTCCCGCAACAAGTTGATATATTTCTACTTTATACACATTACAGTAATAAATGGTATTCATTTAGGAACCAACAATTTCACTATCATACTTAACTGACACATGAGTAAAGTATAGAAAATACNACAGTAATAAATGGTATTCATTTAGGTACCAACAATTTCACTATCATACTTAACTGACACATGAGTAAAGTATAGATAATACACGTTTATTTCACACTTTTCTAAAGCACTGCTAAATTTCTACTTTAAAGATATTCCTCCGCCTCGTGCAAACACAGCTTAACCAACTATAGAAAATTACATCAAAATGACCACACACCACATTCGTGTCCGCTCACNTATATATGTTTGCACAGATGTTCCATAGCGTGTTTTATCTGGAGTTCTAATCGCTGTCCTGGAGTGTCTCCGACCACCATCAGGACAGTGAAGAATGGAAGTTAGCTGTCGGGAGTAGATGGAACTGCGTGTTTCGTCCCGCAACAAGTTGATATATTTCTACTTTATACACATTACAGTAATAAATGGTATTCATGTAGGTACCAACAATTTCACTATCATACTTAACTGACACATGAGTAAAGTATAGAAAATACACGTTTATTTCAAACTNTAGGTACCAACAATTTCACTATCATACTTAACTGACACATGAGTAAAGTATAGAAAATACACGTTTATTTCAAACTTTTCTAAAGCACTGCTAAATTTCTACTTTAAAGATATTCCTCCACCTCGTGCAAACACAGCTTAACCAACTATAGAAAATTACATCAAAATGACCACACACCACATTCGTGTCCGCTCACTGTAATAGTGTGCGTGAGAACTATTTCTTACTATGTATTACCAACACACATATTTTCTCACCATTTTATTTATATAATTGCAAAATATAATATAATATTTGATAACTAAATTAATAGTTAAAGTTCAATTTGACCAAACTTACAATATGTTAGTGTTCACAAAAGTATAAAACGCTTCTGATACAAGACTTATTAGGGAAAGAACCAAGCACGTCATTTGTGGGGTGATTTTTCATAGGTCCCATTCAAAGAGTCAGAAGAAACCACTAAAAGACTATAATAAGGCGGAGCCGCGGTGGTTTAGTGGTTAGACTACTTGCTTGCCACCTAGACGAATCGGGTTCGATTTCCAGTGGGGTGGCTGCCAGATTTTTCATGTAGGAATCGTGCCGGACTATTACGCTGGTCGTATGAANGGTTCGATTTCCAGTGGGGTGGCTGCCAGATTTTTCATGTAGGAATCGTGCCGGACTATTACGCTGGTCGTATGAACGGAGAAAGTAATAGCCGAAATATTCAAATTGCATATAATTGTTATTACTAATCGAAATAAAAAATATCAATGAAGAAATTTAATAAAAATAATGACACCCATTGAATCATATTAACAGGAAACTAATTCGCAGACAAAATAATCATCGTAACAATTAGTTTTAATATCTGTCAAACAAATTCCGTATATTATTGAGTTCAAAGATGTTATTACTAGGCAACAAAGTGCATTAGATTTGTGAATGGTTTTCTGCTTCTCCGAACTTTAGAAGNGTTCAAAGATGTTATTACTAGGCAACAAAGTGCATTAGATTTGTGAATGGTTTTCTGCTTCTCCGAACTTTAGAATTATTCCTTGGAACATCGTGATAAGAAAAAGTAAGTAATATTTTCGTTTGCTTCTCAAATTTTCTCATAATCGTTAGNTATTCCTTGGAACATCGTGATAAGAAAAAGTAAGTAATATTTTCGTTTGCTTCTCAAATTTTCTCATAATCGTTAGTATACATTTTATTAGTACTCCCATTTATCAATATTATTTTTGTGTTTTTAAGCGAAGCAATCACGCCTTCTCTACGATAGTTGATAACTTGAACTGTACCTACACCAGTCTGATATCCCAGGTTTGGGGTTCATATTACGGACAAGTCATGTATCTGTGTTTTGTTTTTATTTATACGTAATTAGTTTAAAAACAAAGAAGCTGGATCACTGTGGCCCCCAGTTACACAAAGGCTTAACTCATTAAAAACTTTTAATCTTTTTTCATTTGAGAATGTACACATCTGACAGACTAGATGAATTAGCATACCCTAAATACCGTACCGATACAACTCGGAAGTAAACCCAGCTGCTTCTACAACTTACCATATGAGGTAAATAAAGACCTTCTTACATTTTATACTCCAAACCGAGACTTACAATTTGTGGACAACGTGACATGAATAAGATAATGGAATAATTTAACCGGAGAATGGAATATCTATCACGAAATTTAGTGTTTTAGATATTTTGTTTCAAACTTGTTGTTATGGAAAAATGGATTTTTTTTATTGCAACATTATATACGGGTGTTGAGAATATAGGGTCAGCGATATCTGTAGTATAAACTGACAACTGTATTGAAGTACTCCTTCCATTTTGCTTATCGGTAGAATTTAAAACGTTTGTTTGGAAATTTATAGTTTTCANAACTGTATTGAAGTACTCCTTCCATTTTGCTTATCGGTAGAATTTAAAACGTTTGTTTGGAAATTTATAGTTTTCGGAACTAGAGTTTCATTGATAAAAGTTGGACATGCAGGCTTTATAAGCACAATTAGTACAAACAGTTCTGAGTGCTCNGAACTAGAGTTTCATTGATAAAAGTTGGACATGCAGGCTTTATAAGCACAATTAGTACAAACAGTTCTGAGTGCTCCAAATTCTCCTGCAACACAAACGCACATACCAATGGCATATGAATGTTGTAAGATACTACCTAAATAGTGATGCGTAGCTGCAGATAATTCAGGATTTCCGGCTCCTAACTCGTTACAGTTTCATTTAGACGTATTATAAGAAAGAAATGCGGTCATGTGATCGCACAGACCACGTGACTGTGCCCGCTCGGCCTATCTACATAAATATCCCGTGCAAGTGTTTCCTTGCGTCGACGGAGCGGCGTGGAGCATGTCGGAGAAACATAAAGTCACTTATGTATCGTGCCGATTCATTCTATAAAAAGCTGTAGGTAAGATTGCAAACCAAAAAAACCCTCATATAACACCGACATTTCTTTTCGTCTGATNATTCTATAAAAAGCTGTAGGTAAGATTGCAAACCAAAAAAACCCTCATATAACACCGACATTTCTTTTCGTCTGATCACAGTTCCTCTTGTTCAGCGTGTATTATATACACTACAGTTAAACTTACTGTCGTGATCTACNCACAGTTCCTCTTGTTCAGCGTGTATTATATACACTACAGTTAAACTTACTGTCGTGATCTACAGTTGTATTATTGCCGTATTGGATTTCGTCACAAAACAAATTTTCCACCTGATATTTGAATCAATTTTTCATCTTTTTAGTGCACATCCAATGCAAGTTACCCGCGCTTGGAAAACGCGACCGCGAGTTAATAATTTATGGTACGAATAAATCTAATACGTTGAAATATATGCATTGAAGATATTTTGGTACAGTTTATTACATGATCTCATGAGCTGGTGTCTCGTTGTTTGACAGTATAATTTTGCAAAACTTCTTTCTTACCAAAATGCATCAATATTGCATCACAAATTGGAGTTCGTAAACAAAGTTTCACGTGGAACTATTTTCATCATATTAAACGCATCGTCAGTCAATACGTTTTTTTTAAAACTATAAATCTTTGCGGCGTTTTTTTCTCAGTATGTTACACTGTGCCTAATACTATATTGATATTATGTACAGTTTTTATACACATTGAGAACAAGACTATATTGTAATACGCTGTTAAAGATAATTGTAATGCGATATATTAAAATGAAAAATACACAACAGCTTGAAAAAAATCGACGATTATATAAACTACACGTATTACTCTCAACAACCTAATAGCGATTGAGAATGATTAATTCATATTTTCAGAGCAATTGCTTTATAACTATAACGCTCAATGACTTTCTTATAAAGTCAGCGTGTACCTGGAAAGTATCATCAGGTATTATTTCCTTATAAACCACAATGTTTTATAAGCAACTATTTACAAGTGCAAGTTAATGTACATGAGAACAACGTTATTCAATACAATTTTAAAGAGCAAAATGAAAAATTAAATATCCACTACTGTAGAAACTAAGCATTTGACGGTTTTTGCAAAAAAACAAATTCATAAAAAGTTGTTCAATTTTTTTTTACTCTTAAATTCTTTAAAGGTACAGATTTGTTGTTGGGGNAAAAACAAATTCATAAAAAGTTGTTCAATTTTTTTTTACTCTTAAATTCTTTAAAGGTACAGATTTGTTGTTGGGGATTTGTTGATATGAGATACAATTACTAGTAAAGAACTGGCTTGTAGTGTATGCGTGTGTGATGTAATATACAAGTCTCGAAATGTCAAAATATTATGAAAGTTTAAATGCGGTAAAATATCTGACCAAAATTTAACCAATATCGCATAAAATTGAAGTGTCCTCATTTGTCTTATACATCTNAATGCGGTAAAATATCTGACCAAAATTTAACCAATATCGCATAAAATTGAAGTGTCCTCATTTGTCTTATACATCTCGCGTTATGTCTCTCGGGCAAAATGTTTATTAAAAATACCTTGGACTAAAATCTGGCGAAATATTTATACTGGAATTATCAAGGGAAGGGTACTTAGTGTTCAGTAAAACAATGCTCANGGACTAAAATCTGGCGAAATATTTATACTGGAATTATCAAGGGAAGGGTACTTAGTGTTCAGTAAAACAATGCTCAATCAGCAGAATTTTGAGTTAGCCATGGTTAAATAAATTCAGCCGTACTAGTTTTGCAACGGATCTCAGTCTAGAAACCCGTACGGATACTTATNTAGCCATGGTTAAATAAATTCAGCCGTACTAGTTTTGCAACGGATCTCAGTCTAGAAACCCGTACGGATACTTATCCACAGTTAACTGGCCATTGGAGTTGAGTGTAGAGCCAAAACAGACGGATATCTTTTGTGAATAAGAAGGTGATCACGATAATGTGAACATGAAGGTAAATACTCTCTTGTATTCAAGTCCCATGTACANTGTGAATAAGAAGGTGATCACGATAATGTGAACATGAAGGTAAATACTCTCTTGTATTCAAGTCCCATGTACATACTGTAAGAACAGTAGTAATACTTTAATGTTGCAGATTGCCAGTCACTCCTTTCCACCACAATGCACACTACACTGTTGAGCCAAAAAAACTGGGACTCCTGCCGGTACACGAGTGGGCCTTTGGCTCCGAAAGCCCATATCAATGATGGTCCGTTGAATAGATAGCACGCTAGCCCTTGTTGATGTTCCATCATTAAAATCTACGCCAATTTGAGAAAGTGTTGTACGTATGTCACGTTTAATGTTTATCGTCAGTCGTCGTTTATCCCGTTCGTTCACGATATTTTTTCGGGCGCAGTGATGTCGAATATTTGCTGTTTTACCGGCTTCCCGATATTCATGGTATACTCGTGAAATGGTCGTACGCCAAAATTCAAATTTTATTGCTACCTCGGAGATGTTATATCCCATCTCTCGAGTGACGACTATAACATGACGTTCAAACCCACTTATATCTTGATACCTGCCATTGTAGCAGCAGTAACCGATCTAGCAACTTTGCCAGACNCATGACGTTCAAACCCACTTATATCTTGATACCTGCCATTGTAGCAGCAGTAACCGATCTAGCAACTTTGCCAGAGGCTTGTTGTCCTATATAGGCGCTGCTGACCGCATCGCGTTATTCTGATTGGTTCCATACCTCTGTTATTTGCATACNGCTTGTTGTCCTATATAGGCGCTGCTGACCGCATCGCGTTATTCTGATTGGTTCCATACCTCTGTTATTTGCATACGCACGTCTATAACAGTTTTTTTGGCTCTCCACTGTAATTTACAATACTAACAAATAAGTTATACAGAATTAAAATGAGGTTTCTACTCTCAAATTAACAATTTCACCATAAATAAATGAAAGGGAACTACATAAACGTGTAAAATGTAAATATAAACAAACTACTTGCACAAGAAGGTGCAGTACAACCTGGCTTGTGTTGAGTTATAGACTAGCGCACCGGGCCGGCTTCGCCCGGTATCTATTAAGTTTTTACATCGATACTTTGAAAGATAAAATTGGTTATTGTGGGTCATCCTTAAAAAATAAAAATATTCTATGGCAGTTGTTATAGACCTTTTGAGAGCTATAATTCTGTAGCACATTAATTTGAAGTATCTCTTATTGTTAAGTCAGCGCAATCATGTAAAAGCCTAAAAAGCGGGGTTTTATAACTTGATAACAAACGGTTCGACATTTATCTACTATCCTTAAATTAAATATATATTTGTTATACTACTACACTTTCCTCAAGAAATTCTCTAAATTATTTTGAAAACCGCATCAATATCCATTAAGTAGTTTCAAAGTATTAAACGAATACACATACAGATGCAGATAAGCGACTTTTTTTTATACTATTTAAAGATATGGACAAAAGTGACATGATACACCTTTGATTATTCTTAACATTACCAAACAGACTGTGTATAAAACAATTCTCAAATATACGAACGACATGTATCACTATTCCATCCATTCCAAATGAACATGAAATAAGGGGTCATAGAATCTATCGTAACACGAGAGACTTTTCTCAGCATTTAAACGTGATCAGTCCACTTCTCACTGCAATATCTCCGTCAAGTGGTGACGTCATAGAAACTCTGGCTCAGACTTTACGATGACAGACCGAAGAAATTAACTAATTGAGACAGCTGAATGCTGTATTGTGTTGTGCGAACCAGTCGTCGCACATCCGTTTCAAGGAATGATAATCGCAGCCCAGGTAAATTTCCTAAAGGGAAAGTGATTGGACTTTCCTCCAGGATTTGACCACCATATACTTGCCAAGAGCTCATTGGTCACACGCATAAATACCCGTAGTTAAACGTCTGGAGAGATCCAAACAACACCCAAAGTGGAGCCTAGTTAGAGGCCATATGTGTTGATGAATAACGGTACATGACCGGGCAGCTGGAGGAATGAGTGTGTACTTGCACCTGGAGAACGCCTGGCGGACTGTATTCACCCGGAGTGCAATGTATACAGCGAAATTTGATGCCAGTGATTCAATAGTTTGAGACTGTTTCTCTCGGGTACTGATTGGGCACTCAGTTAAAATCAACGGATCAACTGACTTTCGTCTACACAAAGATTTTTGGGCAAATTAATCTTTACACGTCTAAACAAAAGTGAAGTGTATGCACTCTCCTGTGTCATCTTTAAATATTCGAATTCTCTTATAACCACTCCACTTTTGGATCAGGATATATCCACAAACACGATTATTAATAATTTTCCAGAAAATTTCTTAATAGAATATTATGTTTTTGAAATAAGTCTAGTAAATGAATTGGTTTTATTAAAATGATGCGCAGTTTCCTTAAAAATTTTTTATAAAAATATGTATCCCGTGACATATTATATAACTCGTATTATTCAGTCGGATATGAGTATTAAATAAAATAACGATTATCTTAAAATTTCCAAAATCATGCTTAATTTCTGAATCGTTTTTTTTTAATTTGGAGAGATTTTTCAGCCAACCACGTCAGTTTACAGGTAAACACAAACACGAGACTCCACGGCATCTACGATTGATGACTTTTTATCGTCAGACTCGTGAAATTAATTTCCCGAATATAATTTTCTGTACCGAGTAGGTTTGTACGCATCAAAAAGCACAACGATATTTTATGGTTACATTGGCGAGTTATTATTTTTGTTTTTCTAGAATGTATTTGCATTACAGCTTTTATTGAAAGAAAATATTTTGATATATAACATGGTGTTAACGAGGTAAGAAAAAAAAAAGAAAATAAAATAAACAAATGTATTTACTATATTTCTATTAATACACAAGATCTAAAGGAAAAACCAATTTGATATGCTTCTCCATGTAAAGTTTGCATCGCAATACACATCGCCTACAGTTATATTTCACTAAACACGACACCTGGTAATATGATTGAAATTTCGTTATAATCGTCAATGACACCGACTGTGGAGTATGCAGGAACTCTCTCTTGCATAACTAACACCCATTCATCTATGAGGCATGCAGTTTAACGTGGTATGACCTTACAGGCTGCAGAAAGTATCGTTACAGAAGAACAACGACTAAAACGGCAAGCAGAGATACTTAATGCATTTGAAATGCTTTTATACCGATGAAATGCATGCCAACGTGCCATGTGTAGGTGCGAATATATATTGCAAAAGCTGCAAAAATTAGTTTTCTCTGGCGAATCTGATTCAGACGATGTCCCAAATTATGCCGGAGATGACACGACCTAAGAACTGGATGGTACAGCCGAGGAAACACCTGGTGATGTTTAAATAACAACCGATGATGACATCTCGTCTGACGATTCAGTCGACTACATCGAAAATGGTGAATATGTGACACGTGAACAAGTCGATGGCGCTGTACAAATCTCAGACGATAGTGCTACTGTTGCTGGACCCAGAACCATCGTCTCCATAACAAATATGACTGTTGCTGTGACGTGCTGAGTCGACCTCCTCTTCACACCAGTCACTGCAAAACTAAGTTCCTTAATATGAACCACGCTGCCTATATACCCACACACATGACATATTGTGTACTTAGTGATGCACCATGGGAGACAACGGCGTAGGTGCTTCTGTGCCTAGTGATGAGTTGANCATATTGTGTACTTAGTGATGCACCATGGGAGACAACGGCGTAGGTGCTTCTGTGCCTAGTGATGAGTTGACAAGTGCAGCATCATACACGTCATAGGCATGAACGAAACGATAATAAAGTAGTCAATTACACCAACAATAATGGATGTTGCAGCATCACAGATTTTATCTTCGGGAATAACTAGGGGTTCTTTAGGCCCCTCAGAGACATTATAATCACCTATCCGTAGGTTCCTTGCATATGAACACTTTGTGAAATATATATTTGTATTGGCGAATGTCTCATCGCTGTAGTTGCACTGATGTCTTGACGGAACCAACGAACTGCTCACAGCATTCACAGCGGTATTTATCTTATTAGTAAGTTCTCCAGTGCACACAGTATCAGATACCGTCACAGCACAACTCCAATTATGCAATTCTGGTACATAATGCTTATAAGGCAGTGAAGGGAGACATTAACAATAACATATTGCAAGACGTATTTTCAGGATGTCACTTCGTCGACAAACTACGATTTACATTTGTCACAAGTGAATATTGCTCGATCATTTAATTGGATACAATCCACCTTACGTCGTCGAGCATAGCAGATGTTAAATTTGTTCCCGCAGTAACAGCACAGGCGATGTTCTAGAATGTTCCAGCTTCGGTAGAAACGATATTCGCTCTTCGCTGTCCGAATAATAACTAAGCCATACACTCTAGATGTAGATTTCGTACATACAAGACGATGAATACTTGCCTGTCAAGTAGGTAGTTTGTAAATGAAAATAAAATTGTTCTGTTTTCGAAAGATAGGAAATCATCACTTAGCTTTACGAAACTGCAAAGACTATAAACATCATAACAGGCAAGATTTCTAAAAAAATGAGTAAAATAAATATGCATCAGAATAAGTATGTGCTATACATATTTAAAATACAGTTTGAAAGAACACAATTAAACAAAGAATGAGAACAGGGAACATCTCCAAGTGGACACACAACCGGAAATTACATAGGATTATGAATAAAACATTCAAACTTGAGATCCGGCGAAGATTTTATTATAAAAGCATTAAAAACCTCCCTCTCTGTGGTTTCGTGATTTTCTATTTAATTTCTTTTCCAAGCGTCATACCGTCCCTCATCATACATAAGAAAGTATTTGGGCGCCTTCTTGCAAGAACAGGGAACGTGGTATATTCTAATAATGCGCCTGTATATTGCATTTATAAAATATGAGGGTGCCCGCATCAGCTCTCTTACATTTATCTTATAAAGTATGTTGGATATATTCTTTCTTCCTGAAATTAACAGTGTAAAACTTCAGTTTGATTACCGCATCTCATTCTAGTTAGGTATTGTTCAGAGAATCCATAAATCCATGGTCTCATCCACCGGAAGACATACGGGATTCTATGTATTTCAAAGTGCGTGCCCACGAGCCTTGGACTTCTATTTTACCCGCTCGTTATATACAACCTTAATGTGGCCAAAAGTATTAAGCAGAGCATACGACTACTTACTCGATGCGTTTTCTGGGAGGCTTAGTTACTGGAATGTATTTTAGCTCATTGGGGTTTCAGTCCTGCACATGCCTGGAATCTGTGTGCAATAATCATTAACAGGAGGATTTCTGACTCCTCGCCTTTGATTGGACGAAAGGGACAGAACGCTAATTGGGAGCGTTAGGTTTGTTCCGCTTCGACAGTTTTTTATTTTTGTAAATTGGTTTCGGGTTCCTCTTTGTTTTCATTTGTAAGATGGTCTTTTCAATCCCTTTTCTTGAGGATTTCCAAAATCAGCTTATATCTGGCTTGGGAATGAGTTTGGAGTTTTGTAGTATGTGTTCTGTACTTGTGTATGCATGGGCGCGTTTTCAGCTGAGGGTGTATGATGGATCTTTGTTTGTTGATTTATTGTTTAGCAGGGATTTTTATTGTAAATATCATAAAGAGAGATAAACAGAATTACCTGATCATGGGAATTGCCTGGTCATAATCTCTTGGCAAAAAAATTTAATTGACACTAATTCTGGTTAGTTTTAACTTTACATATTCGAGAATGTATTCAGCCAGTGACGTGAATAATACATCTTATTAAATTTTTCTTTCTTTCGGAAAGTACTAATGATTATAATCATAAACAGTATTAAATAGGGAAGTGTTGTCCACCAAGGATTTATAAATCACCATCTTAAAACTATTACAATTGTTCACAGCGTGATCCTGCATTAAAATGTGCAGTAATTGAAGCATGCCATAGCCCGTAATGTGTTGGAAATATTATATATAGAAACGCCATGCACTGGCTCTTATCATTGTATCCCCCCTCTCACATTACATCGGGGAGCTGATTATGTAGGTTATGCAAGAGCACGTTCAGGCACAGACAGTTGTTGAGACCTTAAGGAATTAAAATACCAAGAAATGACGCGTGTTCGGCAGACAGCGGATAGTGTGGAACATTTTCCCGGAATTGCAACGAAATGTAACTGTGGGAGAAGAGGAAGTACAAAGCGGAAACTTGACAACGAACGAAAAACTCCTCCATGTTCATCGCGTATGCACATCTGGTGTGGCCAATCGGGAATTGAACCACGTACATCGAGGTAGGGGGCGAGCAGCCTGGTCACTGCACAAAGTAAGGCTCTAGGTTTAGAGAGAACAAGGTTGGTAAACGTGGATCCGAGTGGTGTTAGAGAGAAGGGGACTGCCAGGCGGATATGTCAAGTGAAAGATGCATTAAGGCCTTCTTAATTANAGAGAAGGGGACTGCCAGGCGGATATGTCAAGTGAAAGATGCATTAAGGCCTTCTTAATTAAATCTCAGGTCCATATGTTTCGCCGGTTGTATGACGTCGACTGTGATACACATGTAGCACCAGTCGAGTTGTGGTATGTTCACAAGGGGCGATGCCTAGATTATCTAGAGGATTACTTGAAGTATGCGTGTCTTGGAGTTCTTGTGTACCGCNGTTCACAAGGGGCGATGCCTAGATTATCTAGAGGATTACTTGAAGTATGCGTGTCTTGGAGTTCTTGTGTACCGCAGTTAAAGATCAGTATTCATCGCTCGTGTGCTGCAGTATATTATGTTGTACTAGCAGCGTAGGGGTTATTACATGGAGGGTGGTTTGGGAAGGGTGGATATATTTATGGAACTGTAGGAGGGGGGTGATATTGTGTGCCAGTTCTCAATAAGAAGTATCGCGTTGAATAGTTTGTTTTCGAAACACTTGTCTTTAAACTTATGCATTAAGATGGACGTTATTTAAATTGATTTCTCTTTTAAACTCATTGTAGGCAGCGCTCATAAGCGCACAGCCCCGAGGCCACAATCATGGAATTGTTTGTTATATGAACCGCGCTATTGAAATATCTGATAGAAAAACAAATACAATCCAATTTACAAACAATGTAATGAAAGCGAGAATCCTCCCTCAACAGTTGTTAAAAAAATATTTTTATTATATTATAAATTTGCATTTTAGTGAATTGCCCTTAAAGAAATCCACTTTGAGATTTATTTGTCATTATTTATCACTTGGCAAAAAAATTTCATATGGTGATTTAGTTACTGACAATGGAGAACAAAGGCAACTTGAGTTATATATTTTCCTTTATTATAATAATTTATTTTCGACCCCAACTGTATACAACACAGTTATCCAGAATTTTTCGCATTGAAATGTTATGGAAACTAATGATTCCACCATATTAATAAATATTCATATATAAATACAGTGCTTATGTAACGGAGAATTTAATGTCAAACAATATGTTTATTTCTTTTGAACTTAAATTTAATTTTGATTCACCACCACTGAAATTAAATTATTAAACATCATATTTGTATTCCTTATATTAACACATGTAAATCATCAATAAACGTGATCAAATAATTAATAAATGGTTACAATGGGCTTTCAATAGTAAAATTAAAATTTCAAATTATAAGCAGCTAGTAAATATTGTAATGTAATCTTATGACAATTACATGATATTTTCGATTATTCCGGTAAATAAGGTTAACCAGAAATCGCTTTCACGGAATGTCACTCGCTTAATTCAAACCGTTTGACGTTGACAGACTTCATGATGCTTTTTCCTTCTGGCACAGAGGAATGGGATAAGTACAGTTTAAGACTTACAGCATTCACTTTGACCATACTGATTTGCAGATAAACTAGAGATTTTGCATTATGTGACTGTTTTTACTAATATATTATTTATCCTATTTTATCCTTATTTATGACATTCAAGGTCAATCGCATACCTTAACAGCGTTTAATAACGGCGTTACTATGAGATTGTGGCAGCGAAAATTAATTTTAATATTTACTTTCGTATTATTATGTACTTTATTTTCTTTGTTTATATTTATTCAGTAATGAACGACCCCGAACTGGTTAAAATTAATGTATTAAACTCTAAAATGTCTAAAATACAATTTTTATAATTAATCCAGTCATACCACTGAAATTATTTCCATTTAAGTAGATTATCTNTAAAATGTCTAAAATACAATTTTTATAATTAATCCAGTCATACCACTGAAATTATTTCCATTTAAGTAGATTATCTGGCAAGTCCTTAATCAAAACTCTCTTCACGAGCGATATTTATGAATGTTTTATTTGGTACCATAATTGGGTAATTTGCTCTCCGTTAGTTTAACTGCTTTAAGTTCCATGTGGCAAAAAACTTAGTTTTTATACATTTTCGAAAGTTAGCCNCGTTAGTTTAACTGCTTTAAGTTCCATGTGGCAAAAAACTTAGTTTTTATACATTTTCGAAAGTTAGCCTTATATATGAAACTGAAATGTGGATAATAAATTATTCTTAATATTTATGTATGTTAAATGTCGACTTTCTGTGTCCGATCACTGAGCAAATTTAACAAAGTTATGTCGTTTTCGCGTGTATAATTAGATAATTGGACCGTTCCGCCTATATAATAGGATTACTTTTAAAATATGTTTAACAGTAATTAAAATAGTCTCAATTGTCCGCCGTTCGATGTATTTTAGCTACCGTACAAGAAAGCTTATTTANGTTTAACAGTAATTAAAATAGTCTCAATTGTCCGCCGTTCGATGTATTTTAGCTACCGTACAAGAAAGCTTATTTACAGGATACCGAAACAAAGTAAGTTTTGCGTTTATGACAAAAAAGTCGAGCTTGAAACANTACAAGAAAGCTTATTTACAGGATACCGAAACAAAGTAAGTTTTGCGTTTATGACAAAAAAGTCGAGCTTGAAACTAAGTGTTTGAATGTGCGTAAACTGAAAATTGTACTGTATCTTGAAAATACCCGCTTTCTAAATAAGAATTCTTAAANAAGTGTTTGAATGTGCGTAAACTGAAAATTGTACTGTATCTTGAAAATACCCGCTTTCTAAATAAGAATTCTTAAAGAAATTAAATGCATTGTATATTTATGTTTAATTTGGCAACCCGGTAAATGTTCCAAAAAAAGTTGCAATATGCAAACAAACAAACAAAATTCAAACGTGTTTTAGAAATATTTCAGAAATAAGTATTCCTTGCTGTAATAAGTTGTTTCAGTAATTTTGTCCATTGTTACGAAAAAAATTGCTTTTACAATTGAGCTCCCGACTGTTGTTACTAGGCAGCGAAACTTGTTTGATTTGAAAACCTTACGTTCTGTGCTGCAAACTTGAAATACCTTCATTCAGCGGAACTTCGCAAGAACTAAAGTNGAAAACCTTACGTTCTGTGCTGCAAACTTGAAATACCTTCATTCAGCGGAACTTCGCAAGAACTAAAGTAAGTAAAATTTAATTAATTACGTCAGATTTACTCGAGTACATCTTCATTAAAAGCAATCTCACAACCAAACACAATAGTCTAAACAGTTCAAACAAAGCTTTTGTTATGATAACGTGCTGCACAATCACTCGTTGGAATAATTATACACAACTCCTTACGAAATGCTCGCATTTGAAATTTTTTTTAAAGAGTTTCATTTTGAAGATTAAGTTTTACATTATGGACGAGCCTAAAATAGTAGTTAGTTCAGCTGTGAGCTAATCCCTACATGATTCCCCGCGTCCTGCGGACACAAAACCACGGAATAACTTTTCTGCACAAAACGGGGCGGCAAGGTCTCCAGATAAACAAGAAAATAACTGTGATTGGTAGGCTATGAAATTGTACTCCAGCTAACCTATGAGAAATTTTGGAGCAAGTGAACTAGCAACTAACGCCAATTCAAATGATACAGGACGCAAGTAACTCTTACAGAGAAATAAAAAAAATTTTGTAATTTATGTCAACATCGTATTTATATTGGTGACATGTTTATTTTCATTTTATGATTAAATCAGTTATTTTGAAGGCGTTTTGATTAAAAGCAGGGGAAACTTTAAAAACCCTGATAACTGGTAACATTAGGCATTTAAAATACCGTTATTTGATTGTCTCTCGATGTGGATTAGATTTGTTGTAAATGTTTTGGCTAACAATCTAGAGGTTTGNGTCTCTCGATGTGGATTAGATTTGTTGTAAATGTTTTGGCTAACAATCTAGAGGTTTGTATAGAATGTTAGAAGAGTGACATTATATTAAACCTCTGTAAGTGAAACAATGGAATGAAAACACAAAGTGTGCCTTCCTACATGACTGCATATTTGAGCAATCTTCCTGCACATATGTGTAGTAACCTGCTACCAACACACAGTAGATAAGTGCACTGAGACGAAGATTCATGTTGGTTTATTTGTAGTCGGCGTGCACATTCTCTACTAGGCTGCTCTAGGCTCTCGAAATATAGATCGGTCTGATTGGCTACTGAGCGCTGCGATGAGTTCCTATTGGTTGGCAGCTGACTGGGTTGTGGGTTGACAAACGCTGATTGGCAAACTGCGTTCTAACATGTTGCTGGTCAGTGTGTAATTTCCATTCAAGTGGTTGTTTCACCTCTGTACTATTAAGTACTCACTCTGTGCCACAATTTCGGAGATCAGCAACCGTATATTATTCAGTCTTTCTGGATCCTTCCATGCACCGCCTTTCTTACAAAAGTCTGCNCTGTGCCACAATTTCGGAGATCAGCAACCGTATATTATTCAGTCTTTCTGGATCCTTCCATGCACCGCCTTTCTTACAAAAGTCTGCAAAGAAAGGAAAGCAGTAGCACGAGGACATGTGATCTCACATGACAAGTGACAGTGCCCACTCTGTCAGTTTAGACTAATGTCCTGTGCACGTGTTCTGTTACGCAACGCTGTATCTATCACAGCCCGAGTTAACAAGTGGCAATAAATATGTATAATTTTTGTATGCCAATAAATGGTCATTAAGAATATTGGCAAATGTAAAAAAAAAAGTTTTATTTTATTTTTTAAATTGAAACCTGTCTTGTTCTGTATAGAAGTCAAAAGTGAAAGAAAAAAGTGGTTTTGGTATTTTTCAATATCTTTTTAATACCGCTTAGGTATTTGTAAGAACTATTTAAATGTGGCATCAAAAGATCGTCAGATTTTCGTAAACCTTTTTCTAAACAGTGCTCAACGTGTTATGGTTTTTTTTTTTTTTTTTTTTTCAAAACATGAACACATTCAAAAGCTTGGCGTAAGACATACATTTTGCGTTTCCTCGTTGTTGATTTTAATTGAAAACAACTTTGATATGGTCAGTTTAGATACGAAATGAATTAAATATATAATAAAAGTACACCTCGTTATTGTTTGAAGGCAACGTTACCCCTCTTGTCATTTCGGCACATTTGTTTTAACTGATGTTAGCCTCGCCTATACTGAAACCATATATTTTCGGTGTGAATATCAATGTGTGGGCACTGAGAAGAGAGTTAACTAACGCTCTATAAGCCGTTTTAACTGTGGGTTACAGCCGGGAAAGTCCCTACACAATGTAGGGAATCTTGGTGGATTTCCGATTGAGTCACTCCTTAAATTTTCATTTAGTATACATGGCGGACGTTGCCTCTGGCTACTACGCTTTCACACACCACTCCTGCTCCCCCTCCTCTTGCATTCTGTGATCTTTCCTTTCCAACTCACCCCACTTAGTCGCTGCTAAAGACACCAACTGTTGGACGTTTGTAAATATCCCTACTNATCTTTCCTTTCCAACTCACCCCACTTAGTCGCTGCTAAAGACACCAACTGTTGGACGTTTGTAAATATCCCTACTCTCACATCAGGAGTTGAATTTATACGGACGCTAAACATCATTATACGTGACATAATTAACATAAACTGTTTTNTACTCTCACATCAGGAGTTGAATTTATACGGACGCTAAACATCATTATACGTGACATAATTAACATAAACTGTTTTGACATTTCAACTATACCACCTGCTTGAAATGAAGTTAACTTAAAAAATACACTAATAGTTTTAACCTAAAAAAATTGCTTCTTTCTANTATACCACCTGCTTGAAATGAAGTTAACTTAAAAAATACACTAATAGTTTTAACCTAAAAAAATTGCTTCTTTCTATATAAAACAAAAGATAATTAGTGGAATCGCTGCAATTTTTAAGCATTTGCATTTATATTAATGTTTATGTTTGTCTAGTGTAATATAACTTGTTTTATAAAACTCTATTTAATCATTTTTGACTTCGGCATAAATTGTTCTGATAAAATAATCTTCATAGCTTTCCACTGACACGGGGAATGATACNAATCATTTTTGACTTCGGCATAAATTGTTCTGATAAAATAATCTTCATAGCTTTCCACTGACACGGGGAATGATACAGGTCATTAATACATTACAAGGGTGTATGATAAAGAAACGATAACTGTTATAGGCATTCAGCAATAATTGT
>NQII01011076.1:0-12872 GCA_002778355.1 Clitarchus hookeri
CTGTAACTTGGTACCTAAACAGAATTATTAAAAAAAAATATCTCCAAAAGTGGATAACAATTGACTTCAGATATAGAATACGTAGTAACATGCAAACAGCACGCATATTCCATCATTTCGAAGTAGGTCTACTCCCTACCGCTAGATCGCATGTTTTAAACAAAACTTGTAATTATCTTTGAATTCCTTGGAACATTAGGGTAAAATTATAAATACTGGACTCGTTTTAGCAAATTGCACATACGAATGTAAAATTACCGAAATTGTGTATGTGTAAATATNACTCGTTTTAGCAAATTGCACATACGAATGTAAAATTACCGAAATTGTGTATGTGTAAATATACGCTCATAGATACTCCATAATGTAATGGAAGTTTAAATTGTAAAATTACATAGTGGAAAATCTATAACTACACAGACATTGAATGTCTATACAACGGTCATATAGTAGTAAAAATACACCAGTTAAGATTTTAATATANTATAACTACACAGACATTGAATGTCTATACAACGGTCATATAGTAGTAAAAATACACCAGTTAAGATTTTAATATAGGGAGTTGCTGTGTTTTTACACATACTTCAAAATGTGTAAATCAACACCAACATTGTGATTGGAAAGCGATACATTAATGTATTTTCACCGGACTTTGTAGTACTCTCTGGAGTCTTAAGAATATTTGTGTAGAATTACGCATATTGAAGTTTTTTGCGCATTACTTATCAAATGTGTAAAATTATCAAACATTTGTATGAGTACATTTACATATTTTTACAGAGCAGATATAGATTAACGTTGAAACTTATTAATGTATCTACACTTCTGTTGGCAGCAAGTAACGATGAGTTCCACTATGTATTAACGTTCTCAAAAGTGTAATTATCTAAACTTATAGCAATTGTAATTGTTTTTATTTTGTTTGAAGTAGGCCTACAGCGTAACAGTGCAATAGTAACAAATTAATATTTTTGACAATTGTCTGGACTGTGGATTTTAAGTTAAACGTAATATACCAGTGTTATCTGTTTTTCAGGAAACTCCGTATTATTTAATATATATTTTATTTAATATATTCTGCCAACACAATATTAAAATATAAGTGTCTCAATAATTTTTTATTTAAGTTTTCACTTTCTTGAGATATTTTCACGCAGATGCCAAAATAGAGAATTACATATACTTATTAACAATAATACAGTGATATTTTAAAGGTCCAATTGTTCAATTAATTAATATATCATAATAATACGCAGCATATAAAAGTACATCCCAAGCAGAACTCTCAAGAACAGTCCGACGACAATACCGCGCTGGTAACCTGGTGGTCTTCCGATCGCCGTAACTCAACGTGGAAGGTCGAGGTCAGTACTTGACTGGGTGACCGCTCAAGGAATGTCACATAGACGAGGGCGGGCGTCAAACAATAGGCAGCCCCACTAAGGGTCAACACATTAATAGGTAAGGAGTTGAGGTCGCGTCGACGAGGTACTCCATCTAAACTCTGTCCCAGACTTCGACACAGCGCAATTCTAAAAAATGGCTACATTTCTAGCGGAATAGCTAAAGTTACGGATAGTTTTATATTATTTTCGATTGCTGATTTCTTTTGATGTTGGGACTTGGAGACTAAGGCATGTGGAACGCTGATGGTCCTGTGTCTAGGTCCTAACTGGTCTGCGAATATTCCTGGCGGCACTGACAACATACCGGTGGCGTGCTCGCGAATGAGCGGAAGTGATGTTAGACGTACCATTTTCATGGTGCCTGTGCCATAATTAGACCTTTTGTACCACGTAAAATGACAGTTAATGACTCAAAAGTATAATTAAAGACAATCAGCTTCTAGCTTGAGAATTAAGGTTGATTTCTTTGGATGCTTCACGAACAAGATAAAGAGATCGAAATGTATCAATATTCTTTGGGTTTCTGGCGATTTTCCATTGTTCCCACTTCCATTTTAGTTTGTGGGTTCGTTGTTTATTGTTGTCAGTCAGGTTGTGTTATGTATTATGTGCGGGTAACTTGACCTATTTTAGTTAACAAACACATTCCATTGCTGCGCAGGCAGGGCTCGTCATATTTTATAAACGTGGAATGATTATTCTGTGATTTACTAACCACGTATTTTTCAAGTATTATTTTTAAATATAAATATTTCATTTGTATTTTATTTTATAAGTGTGACATTCAAACAACTGTTTTTTAATGAAGAAATAAATTAAAGTGTGATTTCACGCATTTGTTAGAAACGTGCCATAATGTTGTGCCAGCGTACCATCATTTTGAATGGCCTGTGCCATGATAGTCCCTGATGAGCGGCGCCATCTCATCACCAGAGTACACGTGGGCGTTGCCACGTGTAGCTCGCGAGGCCGAGGTAGGAGGAGGCGTAGGCGAGGGAGCGGGGCTTGTGTACACACAAGCAGGGCCGGGCGGCGAGAACCCCCGCGCCAAGCGAGGCCCGGCTGTCGCCGCGGACATACAACGGGCCCTGGTCCACCCCGGCACGCGCCGACCACGCCACGGGAGTTATACCGGTTCGCGGTAGGCGACATTTTATTTCACACTCACCACGAGCAGTGTTAAGGGGAGTCCCTAGTAAACAAAAAACTGGCTGTAAAGTCAGTGTTTGCGCACACACGCGTATCGAAGTCAATAAATGTTTGGAACATACGGCTTTTTTTTTCCCCTAGGAAAAATAAGAAAACAATATCTACCAGCCATCACTTTTCACACGAAAAAAATTCAAATCGGTCAAAAATGATATTTTTAGTGCTGTCTCGCGCCGTTCCCTTGCGGAGAAAGAAGAAAAGCACAAAATGGCATCTGTGGTTTAATCCATGATATCACATCGCGTGTTATGCTATCCGACTGTTATATATCTAATACAGATCTGGAATGCATATCGCAGTATTGAGAGTTCCTATCACAATTGTTTCTTGTAACCAGAAGTATACCTGAGGCGTTAAACATTTGTTTACTAGGGATTCTCCATAAGTGTTGATGTTTTTCCCTTCTTGGAGTCAAAGAACCACTCCCGATATAAGGAAGATCTAAACCACACATTATGTCGTGGATCGAAAAGAAAAGAAATAAAATTCCTGTCAGTTCCTCAAATAGTTTGTATACCTTTTCCTTCCTTGACACCGAAGTACCAAGATATTTACGACATGAATTTTCCGTCTGAGTTATGACAAAACTGGAAATTTTCAGAGGCGTTAGAATAAGTATAAATGTATTGTCATATACAATAAGCATGTCATATATTTAGACCTTCAGATATACAAAAGTTCTTTAAAAAAACTCACTATTATCGGCGAAGATCCGAAAAAGCTTTAATTGCATAGTGAGAGAAAATTAAAAGCTCGTTTTGCAAGAAAAAGTTAGCTAAACTGTGGAACTGCTTGGATTGTTGCTCTTTGACAAGGTATAAACTATACGCTTTTAGTTGCTAGATGCACGGGAACAGATGTAACGTTGGAGTACCAGCGTCAAATTTACGTTGAGTCAACAACAATTTTAAATCAACGCTCTTAAGTTTTAGTTCCGATATACAGGATATTATTGTAATTACATCTCTTGAGAATTGAAGAAAAAATTACTTTATCTTGCAGAATTCTTAATATGATGTACAAAATGAAACGTATACATTTAGGTTCATGATAACATATTATTATATTTTGGAATTATGTTGGTGATATGATAAATTAATACAACTGGCTCCCGGTAAGTTGAACAATTTTGAAACCAACTATGAAAACCGCCCTTACTCGTAATTGCATATGTGCATTTTAACGTAAATACAAACTGCAGTACTGGCGCAAATATTGACAATAAATTATGTCTTCTAATCTTGTTGAAAGTGTAACGTTTCAAGCGTTTGCCACTGAAGCCAGTTTGTTTTTATCAGTTCTATAATCTTCTTGAACTTCTTGAATGAGATATGCATTTTTTTTTACCATAACATATTTTCTGAAAATAACACTGGATCTTAATATCAGATTTGGTCTTTCTGAAACATGCAGCATATAAAGTCAACTTCTGGTGTCGCCGTTTTTTCCCCTAACTCATTCACATTTGCTCAGAATAAAAGTAATTGTCAACTCGATACGCACACTGATATCAGGGTATATTCGATATATCTTAACCACTTAAGTAATTCTGGTCTTTCAGAGAAATAATTGTATTTCTACTGCATTACAATGGGTTTGGTTTTAATGGGAAGCTTTATCACGATTTCCGCAATCCCTCTGCAAAAAAATTATAATCTTTCTTAGTGACGATATGTTTCAAGATATATATTTGCGCTTCATCAGAGAGATGCAAAACATACTTTTTGTGAGAATAAACCAGTATGGGAACTTTTTTTTAACTTTCTAACTGCCACCAATTTGAAATCTTTGAATGAAATTTGTTTGTTATTTAGCTTAACCATTATATAAAAGAGGTAGGTTTTCACTATAATAAAAAAAATCTCGGTGATTTACAAAGACTTCAGAAAGTTTTTCTACTTTCTCTCATATTCTCATATTATTATGTATTGTATATTATACAGGCTGAGTATAAAAGAATAACCCCACTTTGAAGGTCTATAATATAAAAACCAACAACCTACTACCTTGATTGACCAATCAAATGAACCGTGGAACCGTGAAGTTTGTTTACCATACATTCATAAATGTTCAATATGACCACCATGAGCGGCCCGAACGACATATACGCGATAATAAATCTCGTTCCACGCTCTAGTAACCATGTCTTAAAATTGTACTTATAAATTGTATGATTGAAACCAAGCAGTAATTATTTTTACATGTAATCGAAACCAATGATTCTACAATGGACTACCTACTTTACCCACTTTTTACAGAAAACTATGCCCATTTAAGACAAGGACCAGTAAGGATACTTGT
This sequence comes from Clitarchus hookeri, assembly GCA_002778355.1. NCBI lineage: Eukaryota > Metazoa > Arthropoda > Insecta > Phasmatodea > Phasmatidae > Clitarchus > Clitarchus hookeri. The sequence continues at coordinate 4,920 of NQII01011076.1, forward strand.
GGTGTCCATAGAGCACCTACTTATCGTGGAATACAAAGAATCTTACAATGGTCCTCGTTAGAACCCTGTTGTAGATGCTCTAAGATCAACTTTATGATTACCAACATCACATTCAGGGAGTTCGACCTTCCCCACAGATATTATGAAGATAAGAAAAAGTAGTTTGAAGTCTTCCCTCGTTCGCTTACAAGCATGAAATATTACGAGATTTTTCTAATCGTCCTATTTATTTTCATGTTCACAGCCAATATCAAAGGAAAAACTTGCTGATTTGCGCAAAACCTTGGGTAATTTCGTTGACTAGAAGAAAAAACGCTTATCTTATAAATAGCATACCTCATTGTGATAAGAGACGATAGCGAAAATATGAGAAACATCAGTGGAATCTTGGTGAGTGCTAGCCAATGTAGTAATGCTACTTCTGGGGTTACGATACAACTGACATTCCCCATTATTTTCATTACAAATTTAATTGTTTTCTTATAAATATTCGTTCAACGTCATCATTATTGTTGGTAGGACATCAGTACATTAGGCTAACCACCAAATAAAAATAGTAATTTCTGTACTTGTATTATTTTAAATATTGTTGAAGGATGGATTATGCCAGAACGTGAAAAAAATGTGACATTCCCATTTGTATCCTTTCCTATATGTGCTAATATTTAGCTCGTGTGATATGTAAATAAAAATCAGTAAAGAATTTGGTAGGAAAAGTATGGTTAGATTTTAATGCTGTTTTATTTAAGAAAATCGACAAGTCGTAGAGATACATTGCTGTTTAGTTTGATTATTCGTTGGCCAATTCAAAGACTGGTTTCTCTGACTTTGCTTGAAGTTATCATATTATAAAATATAAGTAAAAACAAAACTTGCGTGAGGTCTAAAACATAAGTATTTCGTGTTATAGACCTTCCAGTTTACAACATTGTAGGAACTTATTACAAAATATCAACAGATCAGGTGGTGATTTTTGTACGTTATTTTAATTCAAATACTTATTGTAAAATCACTATAATTCTATAATTAACATAATTAAATTAACATACATATGTGTGTATTTGCCAGTATAACTTTATCTCCTCCGTCCTAATGATAATTTCCAGTATATCAATATATCTATGACAATTTTTAAATAGGGAAATACTGAAAATTTTAGTTGACACGTCAATTCTAGTGTGTCTAAAATACATTTTCGCCCGGAAAGAAATATAAAATTGTGTACGGCTCACCTTAAAGTAAAAACTCCAGAGAAATTAGTCTTTTCGTATAAAAGTGCAACAAGTGAATCATTTCTGTCAAATTCAACACAGAGTTTAGAACTATTCGGGTTCAGTAATATCTCAACCTATGCCTACACATACACTCATACAGTATAGGCCATGCCTCAATATTTATTTCCCGTTTCAAACTTTTCCTAATGAAATTTATTCCCTTCTTTTGTAAATGTTTATTATTACCATTGAACTTATCGAAATTGTGAAAGATTTTTGGGAATGGCTTGCCGTACAACTGATAAGACACGAAAACTATCACGGCATACTTTTAATTTCTTCTTGTTTTATATTACAGCCCAACTACATGATAAAGGTTAATTGTCTTTGTCTTTTAATATTAGGTTGTTTTCATACCATAGTTTAGTGCCAAAAATGTTTCTGTTCTTTAAAATTTGATTTTAGGGAAACAGTCTCACAGAATTTTCAAGATTCCCGAGAAATTGTCTTAAAAAAAGCTTTTATTATGGAAACAGTTTTCGTGAAAAATTTTATTCGTAAGTTGAAAAGAAGATAGTACTGCTTGTAATTATGTTAAGTGTACTTTGTCCCAAGTCATCTGTTATTAGTCTGATATTTACACGTTACAAATACGTTTTGTACAATCAAATGGAACTCACGAACAGGCCTTAAAATTGTAATTTCTTACTAACAAAGGTAAATAATTTTTATTTATGTCATTTTTTTTAATTGTTCTTTTTAACATCCTCTATTTCATCAGTAGGCTACAATGGGCTTGGTTTCCACACTTAAATTTAACGTAACATCTAAAAATGGCCCCCAAGCGTTTATGTAATACCTAAAATTCTAACCCAGGGTTCCACGCAGCCTCGCATAAGCTAGGTTGAATTTCATGTTTTGCACAATTATTAGATTCTGACAAAATATTTCAGGAAAATAAATACCACAAACCAATTTTATAAAAATCATAGCAACTCTCAAAATTTAATTTTTATTTATTTTATAATTACTAGCAAGAAAACATTTTCAAAACAGATATTTAAATGTTGCCAGGTTTAATGGGCAAAATTTAGATTATATTTCTCGCATCGCAAGAGGTGGTATATTTGTAAAAATTATTCTGCATTTTTAACACAATAAAAAATAAATTAAAGTAAAATAATTTCCTATCACTAATATATAAAAAGTATTAATATTCGTATTAATTTTAAAATCAGTTGATCTTAAAATTAAATTAAATTATTCTGAAATCAGACATTTCAGTTTAAGTTAAAAGCTTGCATTATTCATTTTTAAAAATATAAGAAAAAACATACTGTCTTATTTATTGAGGTTTCACAGCGTGCATAAGTTTATACACTTTTTGTGAAATGTATCTGCAGGCCTGTGATTTACTACATTAATCGCAGTGTACGAAACGTATGAGTCATGCTTAAATTTGTGCTTCTGGTGTTGTGTGCTCAGCAGACTTAAAATTGTGCTGTGTGTGTAATGCGTTCGGTTCGAAGAAACAGTATTTTAATATGACATTATTTTATGGAATTTTTATAAAATAAATTATGTGAGAAAGCCATGCAATCTGCTTGTGCATGCATTTATCAGAAGACGTGGCGTAAGGAATAAGGCGAGATAATGGAGAGATAAGAGCTGTGAGCACTGTACATGAACAATGCGAGACTGGGCTGAGGGTAAGTTGAAGCAAGAGACGGTGTGCTTACTGCTATAATCACTAAGGCGTGATGAGCACTCATGCGGACCACAAAGACATCAGCGGCTCTCCTCGGCACAGCGAAAGAAGGCGTGGAATACTGGTGCGTGTGACAACGTCTGCAAGCGGTACAAGCATATTTCGAGTCTCGTTCTATGTTGTGGGTGCAAAGAAAATGTTGGCTCGCGTATGATGAATAATGAGGTCAAGCGCCTTCAAATAAGGAAATTTAAGAAGTGGAGAGCAAAGTTGAACAACATTGACAGTTTTCGTCACGATTTTGGGGGAGTAACGTGGACGATTCACGCTGAAGAAAACGTTGACATAATTATGGAAGCAGCTTTACTGACCCTAAGAACTAAAGTTCACATCAAGTGGTCCGGACAGTTGATCCACAACTGATGCATAAAAGGACAATGACATCATTTAGGTCTCGATTACAAGAGTGTGTCAGCTTACTACAATGCCATTGAATAGGGTAAAATTAAAAATATAGTTTTAGCCTAATAAATTGCATTTATCCACAGTGCTGTTACCGTACCTTGTTTATATTTATTCAGTTATGTTTCCTATATTCTTAGTGTGAAGCTAAACGTGGTTTAAATATATCAATTGGTATATCTGCTAGTTATTGAATATGTATTTGTTGATCAGAGAGTAAACGTGTTGGCTGCATACTCATACTTCCCGTAAGAAATATGTTTATCGTGTTAAGTGAAAACTGGCTGTATAGCGTACACAGAACACTTGTTTTTCGCAGCAATATAGTACATAGGATAATGGAACAAGTAAGCCTAATCCTAAATGCTGTTTCATTGAGGTACTCACCCTTGAAGGAGTTGTTCTTGACACATTTGCACCACAACACTTCAATTGCTGCTGCAGATGGACATAACAAGCAACAAAATTTATGGAAACAGTTTATAATATTCGCCTTTACCGTACTAGAGGAACATTTCTTGGTTCAGTTATTAACTAATTTATAAACATAATAATTCATTCTTTCAAAACATTTTCACAGTGGATAATAAGCTTAATGAATGCAAATGTATGAGGTTTATATATTTGTAGTTTTTGGCTGGTGCCACCATGGAAAATACCTAAGAAGCAAGACGTGTAAAATAATTTCACTTATTATAATGGTAAATGTGAAATTTATATGTCAACTAAGAAAGTTGCTATAATAAAATTAATTTATATTTGAAGAAAACTGCTGACTTCAATAAATGTAAAACGGAAAAAAAAGTACTCTCAAAGTTTGCCTGTAGCCGTTTGCATTGTTCTACAAGATGAAAAGCAGGCAGGGAAAGGAGAAAAATGTAAGAAGAAAGTATATAGCTTTAGAATCTTATTCATTGCAAAACGAGTTGTCGGTGAAGCATGTTAAAAAAACTGTCCGACTTGAAATGTTCATACGAAATATTTTAATGAAGCGCCATGGCATTAAAAGTATAACAGAATTTGTAGTTTATTAACAAAAGACATCAGAGAATGAATATTGTTGATGTTGATTGTTACGGGAGTACAGTATCTAAGGATGTGAATATCCACAATAAAATCAGGCCTACCAAAACAGGACCAGTTTTCAGCTTCCTTGATCCAAATTTTTGAATTTGTGATTGTATAGTGATTAGTTTTACTTAGATGATTTCCCGCGGTGAAGCTCATTTTCGTCATCAATTTGCCTGCTTCAAACTCCACGAAGCTTATATTGTAGTATTTTAGACAATCATTGCAGAAAGGAGTAATTTACTTTGTACTCCATATTATCCTCATGTGCTAGAAATACCGTCACAGAGTTACTTAACGCAATCGCCTATTCGAGAATTTAATTACGCTTAGTTACCGATGAAACTCACACACACAAATTTTATATTCATTCAAATTATAATATTACCTAAAACCGACGCTGGTATTTGTTTAAATCAATAATTGCATTTGTTTNTTTTATATTCATTCAAATTATAATATTACCTAAAACCGACGCTGGTATTTGTTTAAATCAATAATTGCATTTGTTTATGATGAACCATAAATTTTCCAAAAATGTTTCTTGCACATTACTTATACACCTGCATAAATAAAAATTTGTATCTGCAAAAACAAATAAGTTAACATTTTTGTAAAAGAGCTGCTCTCACGTCGCTCGATATTTACAAGAAAAAAGTAATTTAAGTAAAATTACAAAATACCATGCTAGTACTTCATTTCAGCTGCACGAAATCAAATCACTTCAAATGGAATGTCTATATTACACAATTTTTTATTTTTCCACTGGTGCCTTGCACTATATACAATCTTAAACAATTAATTAAAGTAATAATTTTATTTTCAATATTAGAATTTTTTTCCTTTTTAATTGAGCTGTACTTTCGTTTAAAAATTGTGGCAGCTACAAAATATTTCACTGAAATTAACGCTGAAATATTATGTGAGAACAAATTATTTNTCGTTTAAAAATTGTGGCAGCTACAAAATATTTCACTGAAATTAACGCTGAAATATTATGTGAGAACAAATTATTATGAGCTCGCTAAAGTACAAAAAAATTATGTATTGTAATCTCTTGTGTAATAAGCTTTACAATAAATTCAATAAAATTTTTCCAGCTTATAAATTTTGGCTTTGTGAATTTACTGTTATTACCTAATTTACCACGGCTACCCCAAGCTCGTAAGACATCTGAGAAGTGAAAGTTATAAAAATTATTGTTCATTACTATTAATTGAATCTTGTTATTTCATTGAACAGGTTACATACTTGATGGCATTCACAATTTTTGCACGCGCACGTATGTATAAATCTAATGTTATTTCTAAAAACAGAGTAAACCAACCAAGAACAATAGTTTTAGCGGAATATATCGTTCTGAAATTTGACTAAGTAACTTCATGGACAGCAAAATTAAATATTTCATTTATTTACTGGACTGTAGTAAAGTTTCATCTGAATTCATACTAAACAACATGATTGAATTATTAAAAACAGCTTATTTCATAATTACGCTTAACTCTTAGAATTGATGTTCAAATAATGTTTTGAAATTTAATGTTTGTTCATTAGGCAGGTAAGATCGTACTTTTTTCTTCCAAAAATCTGTTGCATATTTGGTTTATTATTGTATGAACTGGTTTATAATAATTACTTCAAAATAAAATTACTTCAGCTGCAATGGTAACTGTACCAGTCATCAAATAATATGCAGTAACTGTTCGTCATTAAATTAATTAGTAAGGTAAATATATTGTTATATGAAAAATATTTTACATGCGTTAAATTGCGCACAGGAAAGCTCGCAGAAAAAACTCAGTTTCACTAAAGGCCACGGATTGTCAGATACAGAAAATGAAAATCAGTCATACTTGTGGCGGTAAAAAAACGCACATTTTATTTAATAATTAGTGGTAATGCTACAATAACTATTCCACTGCAATATTTCCAGAGCCTATTTTAATTACGAAACAGAGTTAAATTTTCCATTCAATACAACTAAGTTAGATGGACGACACAATTAATAAACAATAAAATTTTCCTAAAGATTATTTTTTTATTAATACGAATACGAATATTAATAACCCAGCGATAATGATGTTATTTAATATTTGGACATCATGAAGTATTTCAACATTGCACATTTATGTTATGTTCGAATTACGAATAAGTATATTATAGTTTTAAGTACTTGTAACCAGATAAACATAAAAATATTAATTAAATTTTATTATCATTCTCTTGATTTTTTTACTTCAACAAGCCCGTAGCATTCTATCTAATGCCATTTTATACATGAGTGGACCATGTTTTCACTTGAAAAAATTCTATATAAATTTTTATATCCGGTTTAAATAACGTTTCTTGGACAAACGTAAAAATTATAGTGCCCAGAGAAAAAGGTTTTGTTGAATCAAACCCATTAATTGTTTGTGTAGTGGCAATGGAATATTTTGTTGTTGAAATCAAGTTACTTTGTGGTTCTTGTTTGGTTGCCCCAAACTAAAATTTGGTTGGTGTAACTAAAGACGTGTTCGGCTCTACGTACACTTAACAGTTTCGGTCAATATGAAACAATTGGAAGCGTGACCGAGATTCTAACTTAGATCGTATGCGTCCGAGCGCTTCTACTTAGCAACCTCAGCTGAAGTGACTACTGTCGAAGTTGGCACGTCGTTAAATGCATACTTTTCAAATACTGGACAACATACGTATATAAATATCTCAAGTTTTACAGCTTTAATTTTTCGTTCCCTGTTGAACTTGTTTTATTATGATGTTTACATCATTGTTAAGCAGCAATAAATAAACTAGCAAACACTGTTACTATCCTAATTGTCACGAAAAAATACAAACAAATACTCGAGCTGTATTTTGGAGGGACGACAATAAAATAAGTCAACAAATGTGTACAGTTGATTCAACGTAATATTTTAAGAGTTTATTTATTTTACCTAGCACAGAGGTTTTGTTTATTCAAGCGTGTATTTTATTAGATGAACAAAACAAAATAATTTTCGGGGTAACTAAATATATTTTCAGGCCTATACGAACAAGTACTTTGTTGGTTGGAACAAACCATTCCTTAAATGTGCAGACATATCCAGGGTATCATTCAAAATAAAATAAATCACATGAGAAAAAAAATAAATTTATCGCAAACCAAACGTTGTCCTGTCCGACATCACATTGCATCGGGAATAGAGTTGATGTTATAGATATTGGAAGATTAATAAGATAATTTATCAAATATTAATTCGAACATACGACACGGTAGACATTTGTTGTAAGTCGCGCTATCGCAGAAATGCCAGAATGTTAGGTACTGACATACGAACACAAAAAAGTTAACTCTTATGAAATATTCTTAGTTTTCAGAAACATAGAGCAAAAGCCTTGTAATGGAAAGTTTAAAAAAAGTAGTTCGTTTAATTATTTACCTTCACAGCGAGAATCATTCAAATATCTCAGAATTTAGAAGTTGCTGAGTCTTAAATGAGTGTAAAGATAAAGTAAACG
>NQII01011076.1:13054-33865 GCA_002778355.1 Clitarchus hookeri
CTTTGAGGGCGATAAGTGACTGCGTTGATGAAATAAGGCAAAGGATTTAAATAAATTTGCACAATTGAGAGAATAGGAGGTATATGTGAAAAATGTGTTAATTCGATTTTAACACACGGGATTAAGAGAAGCGCTTTTTGACTCAAGAAGATGATACATAAACCTCAGAAACTAGAAAGACGCAGGGCTTGCTCAAAGTCTGGCCACTGATAAAACTTGATAAGCACATTATCAGCTGTTAAAGAAAATATTTCGGGTATACATTTCATAATTGATTTAAGTTGAAATAGACGAACGTCCGCGTGGGTTTTGTGTGTGGACCACATTTTACTTCACACTTTACTCCCATAAAAAACTCTAAACCAGAAATCAACTTGTAACTTAGATGGCCCTAAAAATTTACAAGTCACGAGCCCCAGAGTTTTAAAGAGTGGGCGAAGGACTGCAGAAATTTGGGCTGAAGGCCAACTGAAGCTACGAATATTTCCCGTTTTGGCTACGTCACATAAGACTCGACAGGTACAATAAATTTCCATTTGAAAAAGAAGTCACATTTAAATATTTGCTGTTGCACAGGCACAGTGAAAACCGTTATCGTGTTTGACTATTTACTGTGGTCTTTAGCATTATTTAATGTAAATCTGCACTCGCGCCAGTGCATCAAACCAATATATTTTCCGTTTTGTTTGCTTTATCTTAAAGGTTGTATTAATATTAGTAAAAAAATGACTCAGGCAGGTATTATGACATAAATATTCTGGTGTCAATGTGTTTTTGCCAACACAGAGAACCCTCNAAAAAAATGACTCAGGCAGGTATTATGACATAAATATTCTGGTGTCAATGTGTTTTTGCCAACACAGAGAACCCTCAGCTGTACATCTAGCACGCCTGATTTTAGACGGACATCACAATCAAAACACCTTTTGACCTTACTTCACCTTTTAACTCTATTCACTGAATAAAATATTTACGGGTGGTTTAAATGTATAATACCGCTAGGAAATTTGTTTGTTTCTCGGTGTGAATACTCATTTGACCTACACGAACTGTCTGAAAAAGCATATTTGAAAGTACAAACATGGGCAGTACCTGCCAACTACTAGAAAATGCATTTCAGGATACACAGGGATATACTTGGTGAACCCAAATTTATATNTGGGCAGTACCTGCCAACTACTAGAAAATGCATTTCAGGATACACAGGGATATACTTGGTGAACCCAAATTTATATATTTGAGAATTAATTCTTTCAATCATAGTAAAATAAATATTCATTTTGTAGACAACTTTGAGCCAGTCAGATGCTGTTATTAATAATTCAATAACACCAGAAGGTAATTTATTAAATTCAGAAAGCGTGGAAATAGGAAGTGAGTCTTTCTGCGATATGACCAACCCAAAGTCAACCTGCTTTGATAACGAAAGTTAACATTTCTTCTGCACCATTGTTTCAGAAAATAATTTCCAAAATAAATTTTAACAGCTGTACTTGTTTCCTCTTTACACAAAAATTCTCCGACATCTACAGACTCAGCCAGTTCAAATGAAAATGTGTTGCTGACAAAAAAAAATCTAGATTCAAAACAGCTCCATCATCACAAGACAGACTCAATAACGCAAATACGATGACAGAAGCCTATTTATTTAAATTCCGGTATTGATAATAAGTTCGGCTTGAAATACAATTCATTAATGTCCATTTTGCCACCTAAACAAAAATTTGTAATATGCAGAATATAAATTTTGTGATAATCTTTTCGTAATATCATAAATGCCAATCGTGACTTCAGTCATCCCCGAATAAATAATAGTGATACGAATATTATGCACTATATTCGCTTGGAATTTACTTTTTTTGGGGTGAAAATGGTAATGAACACTCTTTCAATAATTATTGTTACTTATAAGTTTACAGAAGATATTGCACTTTGCACTGCATGAGAGAGAAATTTTACCCTAAAACGAACAAAACACCACTACAATTAAACGCTGCCAACTGAAGCTATATAATATATTACAGTAACTTATTAACTGCGAAGAAAAGCACGTTGGGTATAGTGAAAGACATTTATTTTGCTGATATAGTCATCCATAAAGTTCAGTACTTCCATGTGGAATAGGAAATCGTTCTAGGTTTTTATGCGTATTGTATAGTGTGAAACATCAAAGAAAAATCTGGTAAACAGGTTATTTTTCAATGAGTAGTTGCATATTCCTCTTTATATGTTTATATCATAAAACCAGCCTTGCCACAAATGTCATCCAGGTTCTTTTATTTTCACTTTTGCTTTGATTCGGAAATAGCGAAAAATATTTGTTAAGTTTGAGACCAATGACTGGAGGAAATTTTTCCGTTTGTTTTTAATTTTAGGAATAAGGAATAAGTGCTTTCACTTAATATTATAAATAAATTAGAGATATATTTCAACAATAATTTTGACTTGTATTTATAAGTATATAAGTTCAAATGTCAAAATTGATATTAAAAGTTATAAAAAAATTACACGGTAGCGGTAAATAAATTGTAGGTGCTAAAAAAGTCCTTTAAATAAGTATGCTTCCTAAAATAATTTCCAAAGTTTGTGAATTTATACTCATTTTAGTTTAGATGAAAGGTAAAAAAGTTAAGAAATTTTTTTCGCTATTTTCCTCTAACAAATATATGTTTACTATATTGCAGATATGTGTGTATGTAAGCTTGTGTTTGTTTGAATGCATGAATGTTTAAAAACATTAACCAGTGTATTATAAACATGGGGTTCAAATGGTGTTCTGTGAGAACAACAAAATTTAGTTAATATAATTCGTGAATGTTTAGTGTGACGCCATGTCTCTTTGTAGTTATGATGGGTGATGACCATAATGAGTTTCAATAAATACGCGTTATTAAGAATTTTGATATTAAAAATGTTTTATACCGGTTAGTTTAAATATTTTCGTTTTCTATGTACATTTCTTAATATTTGTTAGAACTTTTTTCTATTTTAATTAAAAAAATGCTACCGAATACGTTATTTCAAAACGTATGTAATGTTCCTTACAAAAGTTTGTGACTATAATTTAGTGGCTGTGGGCTGTGTTGAATGTCTATTAGTACAAATAGAAGTAACTCTTTTACTCGTATATATCCTAAAAATTACCGTGATATCTAAAATAATTGACGGCTGAATCAATTCAGCTCTTCTTCCCTTGTCAATCGCACACAAAAATGCATACGCACGTTATTTTAGGAGTTGTTTGACGTTGTAAAATTACTTTTTACATAGAAATCGGCCAAATGAAAGCTTATCTTAATTATATCTCACACTTACAGAGAACCCTAATACACTCATAGTTAAAAAATATATGGCCGTTGTTAAAGTTTCAAAGCTGACAGTCACGTTGGATTTCTAATTATTACACATATTTCTGCAATTTTGTGTATAGGTTTTAAGTGAAAATTTTTTTTTAAGGAAACATATTGAAAATGTTGAATATGTGACTATAAGAAATGCACATAAAACTAAAATAAAATAGATAAGAAGTTACTTTTCATCTCAAATCTAACTATGATCGCCTTGTTAAAATATGACAAACCTGAAAATCCTTTTTCAAGAAGGCATGAGATACTCTAATAAATAATGGTAGTTACTTCCCGAAATAAGTAGGCTTGTAATTGTGATTGAATGCGTTTGTTTTCTCTGTTCGTGATATCAGGGTGTCACCGCATTCATGTGGCGAGGAGGCCAAACCAGTGATGATACGGTGCCCCTGTGCGCCACACACAGTCTGAGGTCCTAGTTGGTTCCGTAAGTTCGAGTCTGCTCAAATGTATAAATGTATGGGTAACGTTGCTGTCAATCTCGCTTTACATATTTGTGTTACATAAACACCCACACATTACCATATACTTGACATTTTATTATTAACGAATGTATGCATGACACTGTGCCTTTATAGAACAAATAAAAAAAATGAAGTAATGCTGAGTTAAAGATTTTTAGTATAATTCGCAGTTATTGCAGATAAAAAAGTAAAACTGGACATTTCGAAATATGTGCAAAACAGATATATAAATAAACCACAGAAATGGTTGTCAACAAAGCCAAATGCTTCTCTACATAATTTTAACTATCTTGTAGAACTGCGTATAAAAGATGCAAGGAAATAATTTTTACATTTATTCACTAGATACGAAATTCTTAAGAAGTGTAAAAATGGCCATATCACTGGTTATAAATAATATACTGCCTAACAGTAAATTGCAGATATCTATGAAATGTTTCGTTGGTTGGTTCAAATATACTGTTGAACGCATTTTCTAAGAAAAGATTCCAGTCTTGTAATTTTTGTGAAATGTATACTTTGCTTGATGGAATTAGTAAATACGAGAGTAATTTCCTGAGTTTTTTTTCCGAAGATTGCAAAGCTTAGATGAATGGGGAATTCCAAAGTTTAGTCTTAGACATTGCGTACCAGAAAATGTGGCTCCTGCGAGCAAGTACTTATCGGATTTTCGCAGGCTTAAAATTTCAGGTACTATTTTTACTATGTCATGGGCACTGCCGGATATATTTATTTTTAAACTTCATTAAATGTACAGAAACTGCGTGTCATATTTTCGAAACTTCCAAGCCAGGTTCATCTTAGCTATTCCGTATAATTTTAAAAATAAGTTACTAAGTCCACTGCATCATAGCCAAATAAACTTGAATTTTAAGAATTGACAATTGCAGTCTCCCATTAGGGAATCGTTTTGTCATTGTATCACTTTCTCCAAACACCAACAAAAAAGTATTTAGACGCTACAGGAAAAAAATAATATTAGTATAGCTGACTGATCTCTAGCCGGAATAAAACTCATCCAAGGGTTTACAAGATCGCTGAAAAAATGTCTGCGTGACGGGACATAGTCACATCTACAAAAAATTATCAACGATTTGATGTGCCGGAATTTCCGAACTTTGCTGACTATATTGATATGACCTTGTTGCTCTTCTTTAGACCGAAAAATCTAAGATTTTGAGTATAAAATTCTTTAAGAATTCATTTTATCAGGAAGCAGGGCAAGACAGAAATATTAGTAAGTGTGTGTTATAATTTTATTATTTGTCTACCTTTTCAAACTATTCGAGGTCTCCAAGCTACAGGAAAGCTCTAGGACCATGTTAAAATACTTCGAACAAATACATTTAATTTTATATATATTCATCGTGTGGGTTTCACAGCAAATGCCTAAATAACATACTTTTACTTATCATTTTTAGATTACACCTAAACGAATTATTTTACTATGGCATTGCAAACAATAAAACCTGTTAACCGTTCCTAGCTTTATGAAGTGTATAAAATACAATATAAAATTTTAATATAAATTTTATAATAGTTTGTAACATAAGTACATTTTATTACCCTCTCCCCCACCCACCGATAAAAGTTAGAGTTAAGTAAAAATATCATATTTACTGAAAACCTTACACTATTTAAAAGACTATTAGGCCCTATACATTTATATATTTATTATAAAACTCGTCATTTAGGTAAAATCGTATTCGTATATTTGTCAAAATTATTCCGAAGTTTCGTAGCTGCTTAGTTAAAAAAATTTATCATTAGGAAAAGACTTAACACAAATAAATACATATTTGTCGAACAATTTAACAAAAAACATTTATTGCCTTCTTCAAATTCTACCCACCATTTTGTAAAAAAAAAAAAAACCCTTGTTATTTTATAGGATTGCTTAAATATTTCATTTTTATTTTATAAGTTATTTTATAATTCTATAATACTCTTCTCTATTCCAAAACTTATTTCATTTTCTTGTGTTATTACATTAATTTGCCATTTTCCTTTTCTAATTTCATTAAAGTTATGCATTCAATTTATTTCTCTACATTTTTTGCTACGTATAATTACTTTCAAGATTATGAACGTTTACAAAATTAACGTCACAAAATGGTCACAATTTGTGACATAAATTTCACAACTAGTTAAAACGGAATTAAATTTGCATATGAATGTTAAATTCACAAATTATATTCCAGAAATTTGTGACCAATCAATTCCAAACATATTGTATCTGTGTATCGAAGATAAATTTCATGCAATACGACATGGAATTAGCAATCATATTTACATCAATTATTACGCTACCTCTGCGGTTAAGTTGCGTGGTCAACATTTCAGTTATTGTTCACAGTTTACAGTCCAGTGCTTATTTCAACAGTGATATCTCACTGATATTAACAGATATATTTTTAACTAACTTATCGCAATTAAAATATGCATGTACTTATAGTATCTGTTTCAAATACAAATATTATTATACCTTTACACATACTGCAAATTAGGAGATACCAAAAGCCATACTGCATTAATTTTATAATTTTGGACTTAATACTATGCGTTTTAAATTATCAAAATTAAATTTCATTAAGTTTGCATTTTTAATTTTTTTTCTGTGATAAGCTAGAGAACGCGTTCAGAAGTTGGTAGCATCTAGCTTATTATGAACTAGAAATTAATGGTACATTTTCTCACAAGAATTGAAAGCAGTAATGTTAATATTCTCCAAAACTTGCCCCAGCTCTATTTGAAATTGTACATAGCAATTTTTTAATTTGTTTGATGTTCGTGTCATAGGTTTTCTCTCCAAAATGTGAGTATGGGTGCTGTTAATATTACTACAGATATTCTACCATAAATTCGATGGACAGGTGGACAAGGTATACGTGATTTTTAATTCTAAATGTTTTATTCGTTTAGTCACTTCACAAATCAGTAACAAAGTAGTTATTTTGATTATAATCGGAAACGAATTATTTTTTTTAATACTCCTATAAGTTTTTATTAATTACATATGTATATAAATTATATATTTGTTAGTATCAGGTAAGGAAGCTTGTAAAAAATTGTAAAAAATAATAAATCTGTAAACATACGTGAAGTGCAAATTGAGACAGCTATGTCTTTCAAGATAATGATTTACTCCAGCGTTTTGTTAGATAACTTTGATTTCCACATTATCGAAGATACCTTAGGTAGGATGGGCCAGACATCGTTACTCGCAGATATGAATTTTCGTATTACTTACGAACATATATAAGAACTACTTTCCAGGAACATAAACCATTAAGCTTTAAGTAAACTACACCAATCCAGTTTTCCTCAGTTTTGTGGAAAGCAAGTCCTTTGCCTAGATCGATGCAGACGCTTTAAATTATATGCATGAAAACCAATTCTAAAATATCCAACCATTAATGTAAAAATGTAAATTTCTCACAGATTACATCAAGCAAAACACAAATCAAAGAGCAGTAGAAAAACTTTTCTGGTGATATTTAAATCATTCTTTATTTATTGAATTAATTCAAATATAAATAAAATTTTGGATGGTCAATAGTTGTATTCATAATTAGATTTTTTAAGTGAACAGAATAATAAAAAAATATTTGGTGCTTGGAAACATTTTGCTGTTGCAAACTAGTTCTTGGATGTGGACTCAAAAATTAGATGTGTTAATGTATATTCTTTACAGCGACGGTTATTGCGGCACATAAATAAGCTTTACTTCAATGCCGAAGTTTTAATACAAATTTGAAAACTTTATTCTAAAAAAATCTGGTATGTAAATGATTGGTAATTTTAAAGATATATAATTATTATCGAAAAAAAAATTGTAAAGGGGATCTGATTACGTTTACTTGCATATTAAAAAGGGTTTGATTTAAATACATACATATTTGGCACAAGTATAGACACAAGAGACAAAGTTTACATCGGAAGAAAGTGTTCTGTAAATGTAAACAATATCCAGTGCAACGTTCTACCAATATGGACGAANAGAAAAACTTTTCTGGTGCAATTTAAATCATTCTTTATTTATTGAAATAATTAAAATATTAATAAAATTTTGGATGGTCAATAGTTGTATTCATAATAAGATTTTTTAAATGAACAGAATAATAAAAAAATATTTGGTGCTTGGTAACATTTTACTGTTGCAAACTAGTTCTTGGTTGTGGACTCAAATAGTAGATGTGTTAATGTATATTCTTTACAGCGACGGTTATTGCGGCACATAAATAAGCTTTACTTCAATGCGGAAGTTTTAATACAAATTTGAAAACTTTATTCTAAAAAAATCTGGTATGTAAATGATTGGTAATCTTGAAGATATATAATTATTATCGAAAAAAAATTGTAAAGGGGATCTGATTACGTTTACTTGCATATTAAAAAGGGTTTGATTTAAATACATGCATATTTGGCACAAGTATAGAAACAAGATACAAAGTTTACATCGGAAGAAAGTGTTCTGTAAATGTAAACAATATCCAGTGCAACGTTCTACCAATATGGACGAATGTGCTAATTTGAGTCTCGCCTCGAGTGAAGGTATACAATAAACAATTTGTTTTTCTACGCGTATCCCTAGATTTCAAAACATGCGATAGAAAAGTAAATGGATTACTTTTTAATTCGTATATGTGACTTTTTGTAAATTTCGTAATATTTCTTAAACTTACAATAACTATTTCAATTTAATAATTTAAAAATAAANGCTATTTCAATTTAATAATTTAAAAATTAATATCGTTATTTTTAAATACAAATGTATATGTGAATTGTGAAACATTAATATGAAATGCAGCTAATAAGATACCAGATTAAGTGTAACTGTGTTTTAGTGTTTACTTAAATTCTACCAAAATATCTTTAAAAACGTATGCTTCTTATTTAGTAAATTTTCGGAACATTTACCTACATATAGACAGAGTAAACGGCCACTCTTTTCACTAAATGATATTATCCAAAATACTTCACTTTCATAATTTTCAAATTAATTAATTGGATTGATATTGTTTCCAAGACTCATTTATTCCAGTCGTGACAGTACCTTACATAACCTAAGTGATTCAAAAAATAATAATCTGAGTACAGTTTGTATAAATTTGTTGATATTTTTATGTAATTTTAATTTTAATTTGGCATTTATACCGTTATTTTCCTAAATATCAGGTAAAATTTTAAATTATTACGCAGTCATTACAAAACCAAATAAACATGTTTGCTTCCAAGATTAAGACTTTTGTAATTGAAAGCATGGACGATTGATGCAGAAACAAATCCTTATGTTATAAAGTTTAGGGAAGACGATAATTACTTTACAAGTGAAAATCATTAAAAATTTTCAGACTAAAAATAGCNTGTTATAAAGTTTAGGGAAGACGATAATTACTTTACAAGTGAAAATCATTAAAAATTTTCAGACTAAAAATAGCACTTCATGGTGTATAAAAATCTATTTACAGAGGGAAATAGAAGTTATTTCGTACTGAAGCATATAAGCAAATTTATGAGAATATTCTGTAATTTAATATATGTGAAATGTTTTTATGAAGTTTTTGAGTTTTTTGGGATAATCATACTGCATTTACTGTTCAAGTTGTTTTATAAAAATACTTTTGGCAAAATATTTAGTTGAGATGTGAACAAAACGCGATAATTATGCTTCCAATCACTGAACACGACAATCACTAGGCGATTTTCAGTATGATTTCCTTCGTTTTAAAATTCCTTTATTCAGTATTTATTATTATATACTCTCTTGGGATGAGCGTGTTCGCAGATTTGCACTCGTGCGGATAAAATAACAAACAAAGCCCCGTACATTTAGGTGAGCTTCTAACTGCCCCAATGATGAAGCCTAACACGTTACGAAGGTAAATTGATGGGCAATAAATAAAAATGTTGAACTACCATTAGCTTGCAAAAACCTTCGCAAGTGAAGTTTCAGAGTGGCATGTAAATGTATAATTGGGCAATGAACTCCACTGGAGTCCATGTTACAATGTCCTACAAAGGAAGTAACGTTTCTTCATTGTTATCCCGGAAATTTGGGAGTCATGAACAAAGTGAAAACGCTTCAGTTTTGGATGCATGCAGTGGCATGTGTGTGCGTGTGTGTGTTATAACAGGAGCTTCGCAATTTTTTCAAAATTTGCTTTGCAATAAGGAAGAAAAACATGACACTTTTACCTGCACCTTACGAGTTCTCTCAGAACTATTCAATTAAAATTCGTGTAGAATCTGCGCCAGAATGTGTTGGCACAAAAATTAATTGAACTGACATACAAAATAAATAAAAAAAATATTACGAATGGAACTGGCACTCGCCTCACGCATCTTTCAGACTTTTTTTTTGGCAAGGGTATAATAGATAATATTCCATTTCAAACTAGGAAATATTTTTTGTCTACGTCGACTATGAATGCGGTTGAAAACAAAAATCAGAGGAAAATTTACTTGAAGGTAAAATACGCTATAAGAGCAATTCAAATCTTGATCGAAGTAACGAAAGTTTTCTGTTGCAGGTAAACGTACAAGTTTACACATTTGTACATGAGAAACTCAGTCCTCGAAGACAGATAAAATATTTACATTATGAAAAGCACATTGTAAACTAAATTAAAAGATTAAAATCGATTATCGTAGTAATTTGATTAGAATTCGGATGCCAAACATATGAAGAAACTGAGCAGCAATATATACGACAAACTACAACACGAAATGCAACTGGAAAAACTGGACACCATGGATTACTCGTGTCCATACTTTTATTATGATTTGATGGAAGTTAAGTCATTAAATACGGAACTTTTGGTACACGAATTAAGGGACTGGGTGCTTTGAAGTATGATGTTTAGTTATAAAATGTTTCATAAATTTGCTGGTTTGATTTTAGTTGTCAATTTAGGTCCTAATTTGCACTCTACCCTGGCTAGCGAGACTGTAATATTATAGTTACTCGCGGTATCTTCACAATTTTTTAAATCAAACCTTTGATAAATTACCCCACGTATGACATGATTAGTCCTTTCCTAAATTTTCTGTGTATCACAAATGTTTTATACCTACTAACGTTAACATAAAAGTATCTTATTTTTGGTTACATTGAACTTTGACTTATATTTTACATATAAATTATAATATTACATCTATAACTAATAAGAATAAAAACAGGGAGAAGATAGGTGTGTTGGTAATGCCTGGTAAGAAATAGTTCCCATGCAAATTATGATTAGACTGATTGCGCATGGATACGGTGCGCTGTCCCTTTGGTGTAATTTTCTAGACTTAGTTAAGCTTTGTTTACATGAAGCGGAGGAATAAATTGAAAGTAGTTCTTTAGCAGGGCTTCACAAAAATTGGAAGTTTACATTAATGGACTATAACAGATGGTTTACGTACTAACCGAACATACTGGAATGAACTCTCAAAAATCTTCCTGCATGTTTAGCCATATATAAAACAGATATAGTGGCAAAAATTTAGAATGTATTTTCAGCAAAGGTAAATTTGTGACAAACATAAATGCTTTCATTTGCGCCAAGTAGAATCGGTTACTTGACCCATTCTGACCCAGTGTGCGCAGTTGTGAACATAACGCACGGAAATCTTATATTTGGCTGGTTCTTTGCAGTGCAAGCCTATAGGCTAATCACAGTTAATTGAGCAGTTTAGAAGTCAACCTTTCAAAAATTGTCACTACCACAGCTCGAGTATATTTAACAGGCACACTGACTGGCATGCGCCCAGTAAAGTTGGTAACGATGGAGGGAAAGTAGTTCCGCGTCTTTACGTTGCGTTAAAAGTGTTAGGTAAACATACCTGAATAATGAAATTATTTTCGTTGTGTTCTGTTTTTTAATGCATACGAGAGATTTGTGAAATTTGTGAAATATTTAAGTTTCTAATTATTTCACAGCTTCACTTGATCGACGTATGAATAAAGTGGTCAGGCCCTGGCAACGTTAATTTTACATATGGCGGAGGAATACCAAATGTACATACAAGAAGATCTAAAGCACCCGAAAGTTTTCACGAGTCAAACGGCACTTTACGGATATCACTAGAACACGGTGATATTTAAATTCGTAAACCGTATTGCGGTTCTAGGTTATGAATGACCTGTACTACTAAAGCCTGGTTGTGATTACCAAACTACTACTGTGAGCTTAGGTACAGAACATACAAAAAAATATATAATATCTGCAACAAGTGGTGAAGAACGGGTTGAATTATTACGTAGATGATACACATTTATTTTCCTGAAATTTCCTGGTCGATACCTACGTTTACAAGTGGCAAAAGACTATACAATAAGTATACATAATAACTAAGGAGGGCTTTCAAATATGAACCGTCTATGAACTGTTACTGTAAGCCATATTCTACACAACTAGTACTGAGTGATCTGTCAAGTCTCAGACATACAGAAAAAATGACGTAAAATGTGCAGGCGAGATGCACAGTAGCCACTCTCCGTGTTATAGCATTCGGCTGTTTTTCTGTCAATGGTGATAACAAAAACATTTATGTCAGTTCTTTGAAAGGTTTTTACATTTCCTCTAGCTTTTTTTAACACTCTGGACACTATGAAAGAGTATAACTCAGGCTACAGCTAAAGCAAAATTTGTCTGCCACTGTAGGCAAAATTCGCTTGAGCACGGCGGTTTAATTGTTTCGTTAATGTCAGGATCGTACGAGAACGTTACGGCACATCCACACTAATTGTCGTGAGTTAAAATAATAAACTTTTCAAAACCTTTCAAGTGAACTATATCTGTAGATTGTATTAACCATTACATATGAAAATATATTTTATTGTAAGTATCAACACTCCATTGACTCACAGGCAGTCAGTTACAAACTTTATTTAGAAGGATAAGCGTGCCAAATGTGTTGTGAACCGATATAATTGTTTAAGTGGGAAAGGAAAGACAAGCATAAATGGCGCTCTTATAATGGTGCAGATAAAGAGAGACAATTCTAGTTTTTGTCTCGTATGCCAGTAAAGGTGTACAAAGTGCAGAGTTGTAATGCAGCTAGAATATATTGAGGTTAGTAAAAGTCTTTTGAAAATTCAAATGTAAACAAACACGTGCGTCACTGTTGACCTCGTGACTTTGACAGTTGTTTTGATGCAGGGTAGGTCGACGCTGGGTACATGCGCGGAAGAAGAAATCGGTCTACCTCATCGTTAAGCTTGTATGTTGCGATGGGAGATTCTTTGGAAGATTCCACGCAAGCCTACATGGTCATTTGTATGGATGGTTCTATGGAATATTTGGAAATCTGCTGGCCCTTTTCACGGACGTTTTCGCAACTGGTCGTATACAATTTCCGATGGGAGGTTTCCTAGAAGGTTGAAATTATAGACAATAAGAGAGAGAGAGAGAGNTATACAATTTCCGATGGGAGGTTTCCTAGAAGGTTGAAATTATAGACAATAAGAGAGAGAGAGAGAGAGAGAGAGAGTAGTAGAGTCATTTTGTTTATTTTGTTTTGAGAAAGAGCGTTAAGACTATTATACACGAACAAATAATTATTTTATAAAACCTCGAAAATGTTTACTGATTCTAAAACAGAATTGTGTGAAGGTTATGGTGAATATTCATGTTTACTTGAAACCAAAGTTCCAGTTATAATAACACAACTATTAGCTCTGTGTATAAACGCATAACGCTGAAGTCATGAGTAAAGCTTGTTCCTGAATCACAGTTTCTGAAGTATAATCATTAATTATGCATTCGTCTTGACTTGTGCAACAACAAGTATCGTTGGCTAGGTTATTCCAAAGAGCCTGCCATAACTGCTCGCATGCAGGCTCGGGTAGAAGTACTTGTAGAAGCTTCCTCCCGAGCTTGTACGGAAAATGTTATCGTGGCACACAGGCTCAGGTTTATGGTTAGATAAGCTAAACTGATTTTCGTCTTTTACGCATGTGCCAAACGTTGACCTACCCCACAACAACACAACTGTCACGGTTACCTAGTTAACATTGAAGAACGTGTTTGTTTACATTTGAATNTACCCCACAACAACACAACTGTCACGGTTACCTAGTTAACATTGAAGAACGTGTTTGTTTACATTTGAATTTTCAACAGACTCGCTCTTTTACGTTAATGAAATACTTTTAGTAACCTCAATATATTCTAGTTGCATTAACACTTGGCACTCGGCACACATTTACTGGCATGTAAGACAAACTAGAATTGTGTCTCTTATCACTACCAGTAAATGAGCGTAATTTCTGCTTGTCTGTCCTTTCCCACTTACTACGTCAACAGCGATGAACGTGTTTATTTACATCTTAATTTTCAAGAGAAAAAAACATTTTATTTGAAAAAAATTACTTTTGCCTATTTTAATTTACTCTAGGTGCATTAAAGCCGGGTTAGAGAAAGTATACAAACATCTCAAAGCTCTTATTTATACACAAACATTGTTCTAAGCTCAAATCTCATCCAAGGTGTTCACGATAGTCGTATTGGCAGAGAAGTAGTTCAGTGTTGGGACATGGAGTGTGGCTGCTGCGCGCTTCGGGTGCGCACTCTTCCCGATACTCACTCTTCGTTTTCGATGCTCTTTGGTGACTGCAGCGCTGTCGTCGCCTGGGACGCAGATCTAATGCCGGCGGCCGCGGTGGCGTTCGAGCATGCCTGGCGGCGAGGCGTCTTGCTGACGGCGGCGAAGGTGTCGCCTTCAGCGTCGGCGAGCCAGAGCGGCCGTTCATAGAACTTGGGATTGGCTGTTCACGGCAAATCGAGCACTTTTTGATGTCCTGCTTAAGATCCGCTTGTATGCGCATTGTGTATTCTTCCACCGTATGTAAATTTCTCGCTGCCATAGGCCTGATCACTTTATTCACGTGTCTGTCATGTGAATGTGTAAAATTATTAGAAAACATTCTACAAATTTGCTGTTTCTTACAATTATATGCATTAAAAACAAAATACAAAATAAACCTTTCCAGTATTTACAGATATTTTCCTAACACTTTTAATTTGACGTTAAGACATAGAACTTCTTTTCCTCTGTCGTTACCAACCTTGCTGGACGCATGATAGTCAGTGCGCCAGTTAAAATATATACGCAGGAAGTGGCAGTGACATTTTTCAAAGGTTGACTTCATAGATGCTCAGATAACCATGAAAAGCCTATAAATGTGTTTACGTTCAACACGTCGTAGATTTCATAAACCAACGTAGAAAATCGTAGAAAAGGAAACGAGCGACGACGATTTTTATATACTTTCCGGGTGTTTCTGTCGAGCTGTAAATCAGTACGTTTCACTGCGGCGAAAGACATCGTGCTTAAATAACGTCTAGGGGCAAAATAACAGTTTAGACTATATTTGTACAACTATGTACTCTAGAATTAAGGCCGGGCTACAATTGATTCAGCACTGCGTTGTTTTGCCTACATTCAACATAAACTTAAAAATACTAGATGACCTTTCCATATGTTTTGTTACTAGGATTTATTGTTGCTATTAGTCCATAGATGCTGTTGTTTTTATTTCGAGATGTTATTTAAAAACACCTCGTATTTTTAGCATACTTACGGGAATATCAAATTAAAATCTTTATTAGTACACTTTCTAATATATTTTTCTTGAAGTCATAGGAGAGGCATATTGCAATTTATTTTAAACCTGACACTTAGTTCACATATTTCAGTATAAAGTGCATGTCCTGTAGATATAATAATATGCAAACACAATCTCCTAAAATTTTGTTTAGAAGAATTTCCCAAGTACGTACATAAATATTCTCATTTTCAAAATTTTATTTTAAATACTCTCCAAACATATTACGGTGCGAATCTCTTGAAATGAATCACAAGCTCATAGAAAACTTAGTATAAAGTAATTTTCACAGCTGTGAAAATTTTAGAATGGCCCTCTGTTCGTCGCTCAATACTTCCAAGTTGAATGCCACGGACGTTCGATTAAGTTTTCAAACTTTATTGCAGGAACGAATAAACTGGCCTCGACCTAATAAATGTGCAGGCAAATAAAGTCATTACATATTTCAACTTAACACTGGGCCTATTTTAAATAAGAAAACCACTGCAATGAGTGCCACTGAATCCTTATCTTAGGAAACTGATATCACACAATTCGTAGGCTGAATGCGTTGAGATACACTGATGAAAACTATAGCCGTAGTCTATTCATGGGGTCTTCACACTTTTTTATTCAAACTTTTGTAAAATCACCCCGTGAATGGCGTATTTGGTTGTGTCTTAAATATGTCATGTATCACAAGTGTTTTATACCTCCATTAACATAAAAGTATCTTATTTTTGGTTACACTAAACTTTTAAATTATACTTCATCTATAAATTATAATATTTCGTTCATAATTAATATGAAGAAAAACGCAGGGAAAGTATGGGTGTTGGTGATGCCTAATAAGAAGTAGTTCTCATGCAGCCTATGACTAATCTGAGTACGCACAAAGGCGGTGCGTTGTTCCTTGACTTGGTTAAGCTTTGTTTGCATGAGACGGAGGAATAACCTGAAAGTAGAACTTCCGCAGGGTTTTAGAAAAGTTGGGAGTAACCGTGAATGGACTGTAGCTATTCTACTCCTCACTTAAGCATGCGTTTTACATATTGTTCACAAAAATTGTTCATATTACATATTTTGCCAATCCGAATGTTGCTACCAATGTATTCTCCTTTATTAATATGAAATGTATTCAAATAACTACCATTAATTATTTGAACCCAAGTTAAAGTTCCCATCAAACTTGGATTGTATGAAAGTCGGTATGTGGTAACAATAAAGTTGCAATGTATGCCAATATCTCGCGATGAAACGTCAACAATTCAAGATGAAAACCACAAAATCTTTACAATCCAAATTTAGGTTAGAAGTAAGCAGATTCTGTCAATATGAGTACTTGGAGATAATACAGTAATTACATAAAAATAAATACATATTTTAGAAACAAGTGACCGTTACTTCGTACTACGTATACAGTTTTATATGATGTTTGAAAAAAAAATTCTAAATGTACAAGACGTAAAATTGTTCCAAATATTTTCAAATGGAAACCCCTTTATTTAAGTGGTTGTTGTATATTTAGAACCTCAGGTAAAATGAGCAGCATAAAATTGAACAAACAACTAATTGATAACGTTTACTTAAAAAATTTCAAAATAACATTTTATAAAGTACTGTTAATAGTAATGACTCATACATCTAAGGAATATAAATGATTTATCTCCTTCCAATGAAATGACTGTGCAATATACTACCATTCACTAGTATTTTCTCTCTTGCTCGGCGCTGACTAAACCTATTTCAGCGTAAATTAATTTTAAATTATATAAAGTTTTTATCGGTGAATCATGCATATATCAGTATCAGAATTCTAAATACATATATAAAATGCCCGTAGGATAAATATTGAGTATGACAGCGAGGGTTAATGTTTGTGTAGTAGGCCCTACTTGCATGAATATTTTTCCATTCCAAACTCTCATTTAACAGACTGGAGGAAAAGCCAAATTTTTAATCTGTATGCACTATAATTGGTGTGATGGGTTTTAAGCTACACATTAATTATTGTTGAATTTGATTTGAACAAGCAGTACCTTTTTGCAAAACAATGTGATGTAAGTTTTAGGTCGCGCAATTTGAAAATAACTAGCCAAATTTACAGAAGATCGGAATTTTTTGTACGCGGTAAAGTCTACGTTATTTATTGTTTACAGTTTTGTGAGTTTTCGTGGATCGTGATCAATTTTTGTAACGTTTTCTTAAAGTAAGACAAACATTTTAAAAAGGTTTACAGGGAATTCTTTATCTGACATCTCGTTCAAGAATACGTATAAGATATGCATGCTGGTTGAAGACGCTTGTTTGTGATGGAATTCGTGAAATGATAGTGTGGATTTTATTAGTTTATTTAAGTATGTCGTAAATAAAAGTTCTCATCGCTCATGACTTTTAGATATGAAATAAACTGAAATATAATTTACATGTAAATAATACGCAATTAAATCAACCAGACATTAGAAACAAATTTATATGTTTAAAATGTTAGCAGAAAGTCGTCCTAAAATAATTTTCGCATTATTTTTCCCACGCATTATTATTTTTTATTAATTTTTTCTTGCAGTAACGCTATACTTTAATTAACAAAGCTCTAATGTTTAACATAGCTGAGTAATTAAGTAGTAAAATTTTGGCTAAAGGATGGTAATTTTAACTTTTTCAAAATAAAGATAAAATAATGAAAATTTGCAAAATTATTGTTTTTTTTTTTTAAAGAGTAAAAATTTTTACAACGATAAATGAAAATATTTATATTAACCTAGCAGAAAACCAGCAATAGTGCTCACTGGAATTCTGGTGTAAAGCCATAACATATTGGCATGTCATAATTGCTCTATTGATGTATTTTTGTATACGTTCAGCGGTTTATTTTTTGCGCCTCTTATATCCAAGAAATTTTCATTTTTCTGGTGTTAAATTGGCTTTCAGTAATTCTGCAATTAAAAAAGAACATTTTAGCATGTAAAAATAAATTACATGACTAGAGAGGGCGATTTAATTTTTATAAAAGTTTCGAGAGAGTGCGCTGTCATGCTAGGCATTTGTTTATTCCCGTGTCACGTTCCTGAAGAAGCTAGTGATATGGGTGAGCGTCCCCAGGCCACCGTTTAGACAGCCGAAACGTAGCACTTCCCCCTGGACTATCACGAATATACAACCCGCATTACTTAACTGTCGTGTTGGTTTCATATCCCACAGATGTACACAGTTGCAAAGCCACCGAGGAGGGCCAGCGGATAGCCTTCGCAACGTAGAAGAAAATATGAAAAGCAGCGTTATATTATCAAAAAATCTCAGTTTATCGTATTTTACACAGGAAAATATAATTATCGGCACAAACGTGGAGAAAACTGTATATTTCAAAATAAAGTATTTTAAAATATTAGTGCATTACAGCAGAAATTACCATAAATTAATACAAAAATACGGCTATAATCATATTCAACGTTAAAATACCAAATAAAACTTTAATAAATGAATGAGTGTTAAGTATCTCTATAAAATGGAATCATAGTTCCATTGGTAGTTACAAACTCAAACGTTTTATGATCTGAAATATTATATCCACTGCATTGTCAGATTCCTCTCACATGCTCATGTTAAGTTAGTTGAATGTTGATGTGATTATTGAAAAAATTACAGCAGTGGTAATACAAATATTTATTTTAAGACAACTCTTACGTTTACCAGCCAGTGTCACACACTAAGTGATTACGCTTATTTTTGTCAATGATTCTCATGACATCCTAAACGTGTTCTCGTGGTTCATGGTTGGCGCTGAAACTATCCTCAGAATAAAATGTGAAACTATTCGACCTATGGACAAAAAACGGCGGAATTTAACATTTAACGTCATGTTATAATAAGTGTAAACGACACGCCAATTACGTCAATGCAATGTCAAACATTTCTATAAAGTTAATATTTATGGATAATTTAATAGTCATTGTCTTTTAGATCTTAAGTTATTTATACGTTCATGTTTTCCATTATATTATCAGTAAATATCTTATTTTTCCATATTGTAACTTTCAAGCAACTTATGTAAAAAAAAATTAAAACATTAGTATATACAACCAAACAACTATTTTTTGAAGAATTCATTAAAGAAATACAGTTTCCAAGTACATTATCAACATTTACTACTTCATAAAGGAAAACCATCGGCATACATTTTCAGTGTAGGTATTTCTATGTTGGTAAATTAACAGGAAGTTCTCCCACTGGTTCGGACGTTTTTCAACAATGGAGACTATATTCTGCACTTTATAATCTAAAGATCTTAATTTCTAATTTATAGGTGCACATTCTCAAAATAAAATTAAATGACAACAATCAGGAAATGATAAAACAGAACGTGATTTCGTTTTTCTGGAAGACTCACGCAGAAACGTTCTCGTGTCTAAGAAAATCACTTCTCACTGTGATTATTGTTGTTTCCTGAGGTCACTATTTAACCTTCCCAGAGAACAGTTCTGTGTGGTGTGTTTGAGTGTTATTCGGGTGGGTTTAGCTGTTGATAATGACATACTTATAGTTTCAGGAAAGGTTCAATTAATACTAGCAAAACTCAGTTCTCAAGATAAGCACTTGGATGTCGCCAATTTCTTATAATACTTAAGTACATGATTTTTTCCTTCGAAATGGCGGTGGTGGTACAAATTTACGAAGTTTTCATAGCCCAAAGCAGGTAAAGTAATAGCTTACTGTGCAATCTACTAATTCCACAATGGTAGAAAATACATTTAACCCAAGTTATACATTTTCTTAAGCTTTGTGTTTTAAGAGGTAAAAAGTACATCACGTTTTATAATTATCTGGCGTGCAGAGGAAACATGGGGCATCAGTTGATGATGGCATTGTTTGAAATAGCGAGATTCAACAATTTTACGGAGCTGGAAAACATTTCGGAGGTCAATAAACCGACTTATATGGAAATTATAGTACATTAAAACAGCATGTATTACCACTGGTTATCCTTACTTTTTTTGTTTTTAACTCGCTTTTCCTAAATTATTAAATACCTGCTTCCAAATCTTGTACGTTTGTAGTATGTGAGTAGTACGGTTATCCGGAGTAGCCAAAGGCATGCCTGAACAAAGTATTTTAAGATATCGTCTCTGTGCATATACGTTTAATTATATTTGGATGAGACATTTTTGAAATTACATTAAATAGAGCTATGCTTATTGCTTGATAAAATCATTTCACATGACGAATTTTTCAGTTATTATATTTAATATAATTTTTAACAAAGGGCGCAGTTTTAACAACAATCATACAACATTTCCAGTTTAGATTTTTTTGAAGATCATCTAAGAAAAATTCCGGAACATTGAAATGAAGGCGACCATCCAACTTGACTTGAGGCGATGCGTCTGACATTATCGTGTTGATTTTATCT
>NQII01011077.1:15934-27086 GCA_002778355.1 Clitarchus hookeri
CGAACGATGAAAATGTCACGCCTTTATTCATCAGTACGTAATTCAATATTTTCGCGGGTTAATTGAGCTGTATGCTAGACTACGCTCTACAGTGGTCTGCACACTTGTTCCTCTGTTTATCGGTTTGGAAACCTGAGGGATTATCACACTAAGGCCTTCACATATTTAAGGCGCCACGGTGGCATAGTGGTCAGACTATTCTACTCCCACCAACGCGAACCGGGTTCCATTCCCGGCGGGGCCGCTCTCGGATTTTCGCAATTGGGAATGGTGCCGGACGATGCCGCTAGTCGGCGGGTTTTCTCGGGGATATTCCATTTACCCCGCCCGTGCATTCCGGTGCTGCTCCATACTCACCTCGCTTCGCCCTCATCGGCTATCAAGGCCTCGCTTTTAAGAGCCGCCAAAATCTCTCCACTTCATTCAAGGGCGTTAAGTGGCGCCAGTGAGCAGGAAGTGTGAGGCAGTGGATTGCCTCGCGTCTGGACCAATCCAGCTTCCGGATTCCTCTCCTTCATGCGAATGGTTCCTCGTCGCCGCCTGCCGAAGGAGCCGAGGTCGCCCGATGTGCCCATCGCTGCTAATTGATTTCCGCCGCATCTTTAACACTTTCAACACGGTGCCCATAATGTCATGCGGGCAATGATTTATTATTAATGCCTGAGTTTTACAATCGCAAACGACTACCTTCTTGATTTCACTCTTCCGTCTAGTAAGCAAGGAACATAAATTAAAAGTTTCTTCTTCAAAAACTTATTTATGGGCAAAATAAACACGCTCAATAATAAAATACTGTTACATGTTGCTCTGCATCGCTTCCCTTGTCCCGTCCCGCTCGAGAGGGCGAAGCAGTGTGTCAGTCAAAGACAGAGCAGTAATCCGAGAAGTGCGCGGATATTTACAAAGGAGCGACGCTGTCGCGATAATCCTGTCGGAGCCCGTGNGCCTGTCGGGGCCCGTGCCACCTTCTGTCATTGAGGGGATTGAATGCCTGGGGTTATCGTTGCAAGAATGTTCTGGTCATTGCCCCAGCCTCTCTCAGCGCGATTCGGGGTGCGGGGGAACCTTCTAGATCGGGTGAGCGAGACTATTTAAGCCGCGACGGGCCTCAGAGGCGACAGTCTAGAGTTTGTAGGATTGTACGAGCTTAAGAGCCAGGTGTGCGAAGACAGCGAAGCGACGAGAGTGACGAGCGGGAGTGAAGTCTTGAGGACTGCGAGCATCGGTACAGTGTAGAGTGCTACTGATGGGAAGGGCTATTGAACCGGATGCTTGAGTGACAGACATTTGGAATGATGGCAATAGACAGATTGAAAATACGTAAATAACGGGTGTGAACTGAGAGACTGTAATTAATATAGAGACAGTGATAACGACTTTAATAATATTCGAGATATACATTAAATAATGTACTCAATGAGAATAGCAAAAGTAGTTTAACAGTGGAGATAGTAGCGTGATGTAAATAAGAGCAGTGTAGATATTCGTAACATTTTTAATTAATAAAAATTACAGTTAGCTATTATTGAGACCTCCATCCCTTACGAACTCGGATACAACTCCGGTGTTTTGTAACAGCACGTTACTGAGCATAATAAACTTGCGAACACTAACCACAAGTATGGCTGGTGCTAGCCTACAGGTGCACGTGAAGTTATCCATGTCCATCAACAGGCATGAGTCTGTACAGCTGGTGAGTTATAAGTCGGTAAGAAAAATTAACAAGCGACATAAGTAAAGTGCGAAAGTCAATGAAATGTCAACCTCTTCGCAGGAACATACATATACTTCGCATCAAGTCTGTTAGAAGGGATGATTCCAGTAAATAATTTAGCCCGGTGTAGAAAGCGCTAACCGCATGGAACTCCGCCAGAAATTTCATGCCGGATCCGGGGTTATATCACCATTTATTTTAGTTAACCTTAGAGAAATACATCTCTGTTCGTAACTGCGTGCGGTTTTACGTACACTTAGGCTGTAATACTTGTATTAAACCCTTCGATCACGCCTTAATTTCCCGATTTCAATTATTATAATCACACCGTTTTTCAGTACACGCTGTTCTTGTGTTCAGTGCACTTGTCTTATTAAATGTGCTGCGTGCTCCATGATATTGGCATTAACCATTCACGTCAAAAAGGTATAGACAATTTCACAAATGTGATTAGCTACAAGGGACACTAAGCACTGATGCCTTGGCGAATACAGCACCGATCATGAATCTCGTTCATTGCAACTTGTTCACGATCGTGGGCATGGTGACTGCACGGACACTTTTAGTGCGATACAGAGTTGAGCTGAGTTGAGAGATTTGAGTGGCGATGAGGGTGAAATGAAGTGAGAATGGAGGAGCGCCGGAATGAAAGGTCAGGGGAAACGGGAGATCCCCGAGAAAACCCGCCGACCAGCGGCATAGTCGGGCACGATTCCCACGGTGACCCCGCCGGGAATCGATCTCGGTTCGCCTTGGTGGGAGGCGAGCAGTCTAACCGCTCAGCCACCGTGGCCTCATCGGCGCAGAGGACGCCTTCCTGAATCAAACATTTAAATAACCCCCCCTTGTATGACATGCTTGGTTGTTTACTAAATATGTTACGTCTAACAAGCGTTTTGTACTTGTGTCAACTTAGAACTGCCTTATTTTTTATTTAGTTGAACATTTACATATATCCTATCTATAAATTATGATATTTAATTTATCATTGATATTAATATAAACAGAGAGAAAATAGGTGTGTTGGCAGTGCCTTGCAAGAATAAGTTCTTTTTCAAACTATTATTACACTAAGTGCGCACGAATGCGGTGCGTAGTCCTTTTGGTGTAATTTTCTATGCTTGATTAATCCTTATTTGCATGAGGCGGAGGAATATCCTCGAAGAAGAACTTAAGCAGAGCTTCAGAAAGTTTGGAAGTAACCATGAATGGACTATAGCCGAGAGTACCTTGCCCAGAATGTTCTACGCACCTCGAGTCGCGCCGAGAGAGGTGACGACCAGAAAATTCGCGCAGTGCCTCCAAAGTCATTCATTCTATCGCGGTCCGTGTGGTAGCGCCTCCTCTCCTCTGGGAACCTATTATGTCATCCTGGGGAAGACGGGCTAAGCACGCTCGAGGGGGGAGGGGAAGGGTATGGAGGCAAAGCGGCCGCACGTAACACAAATATAGTTTATTCGTGGTTTCTTGGCACTATTTTGAATCAAACCTTTGAAAATCACCCCATGTATGGCATGTTTGGTTGTTTATTAAATATTGTATGTACCACAAGCGTTTTATACTTCTGTTAACATGAAAGTAGGTACCTTATTTTTGGCTAAATTAAACATTTACTTATATTTTATATGTAAAACATAAAATTTCATTTATATATTTAATACGTATAAAACAATGAGAAAATAGGTGTATTGGTAATGCCTAGTAAGAAATAGTTATCATGCATAATATTATTAACCCATTCAGACACACTTTAATTTAAGGGTTTCAGATGTTGCAAACAAAAAAAAATTATGATGCGCGCTATGTTGACAAAACACTTTTTTCGTTGTAACACTCAATGAGCTGTATGCTATATGTTCGGCTACAGATATATGAAATGAGCCAATTATGACCTAGACCAGTAAGACGGTTTGCGAATCATTTACCCACATTTAAGATCGTTGGTCATTGAGTTTCGCAGTGTACAGTACAAACCAAAATTACCTACACGTCCGTTATGTACACAATTGTGTTCACTGTGTCTGAATGGGTTAAAGCGAGTGCGCACGAATGCCTTGCGTTATCCCTTTGGTGTAATTTTCCAGACTTGACTTAGATTTGTTATTATGAAGCGGAGGAACATCGTGGAAGTGTAACATTAGCAAGACTTCAGAGAAGCTGGAAGTAATTGTGAATGGACTATATACCGTTTCGGGCAGAAAAAATTTTTAATGCGTATGTTTGTAAAGTGTTGAGTGAGCCATGAAGCAGGTATAGCTGGTAGGTAGGCGGTGTCGAAAGCTCCTCCCACACACGGCCTCGTGGGGGATGAGGCAGGCAGATGGGTCGACGTAGGTCGCCGCGAGGTCACAGTGGGGTCAGCACCTCTGCGGGCAAGGAGAAACCGCGACCCCTGCGCCCCAAAATCCCTGGCCGGCGGGTCAAGACGAGCCGCTTACAACGACCGTCAACAACGTCGCCTGATCACGTTTCAAGGAGATGTGTGTATTACACGCGAGTGTCGATAATCTTATTTAAGTATATTATGTTTTGTATCATCTAATCAAATTGTTCTTAAGTAAAAAAATTGACTCAGAAGTACTTAAACAAGTAGTAATGCAAGTCACATATTGAACATGGTTATATATAATTTAAAACATTCATCTTAGTATTCTATTAAAAAATTTAGTTAAATATTTAAATTATATGCTTAAACAATTTATACTAAAATAATTTTATTAGAAAGATGGTGAATTAAAAAAAATATTAGTTGAAATCTGTGTGTAAATTGCATTTGTTTCAATCATTTTCAACAAAATTGATTGTAGTCATTCATTTCATAAACAGTAATTTTAATTTTAAAAAATATTTGAAAGATAATTTTTATATTTTATACTTTCATTTTTAAGTAAATATTTTAATAAAATGAAAAGTTGTACCCTAGGCTATTAAACATTTTTCTAAATAAATCTTAAAAAATACTTTTTTTTTAAATTTAAAATTAATAATGGAAATTTAGATTTTCAATTTCCCCAGTCTTTACTTCAAAATCTATATTCCAAACCATTTTTAATTAAATCTAAATTTTTTGATAAAGACTTGAGAAGTAGAAAAATCTCAATTTCTCAATTGGTTTTAAGTTTCGTAAAAATTATTTTGTTATTTGTNATAAAGACTTGAGAAGTAGAAAAATCTCAATTTCTCAATTGGTTTTAAGTTTCGTAAAAATTATTTTGTTATTTGTTTCAAAAAAATTTAGCAGACTAGGATAACCACTTTTCGTTTTATTAAAATATTTATCTAAAAATTAAAGTGTATAGTATAAATAATTAGTTTTATGAAATTATTTTCTGTACAATTTTTAACTAAAATCATTGTTTATAGAATTTATGACTGCAATAAATTTTGTTGAAAATTAAAACAAATGAAATTTAAATACAAATTTAATGAATAATTTTACTATCCTTAGATCGAAAATCGTTTTTAATATAAAATGTTAAAAAATATAATTTACACATATAATTAAAAACATATTCAAATTTAAATTATAAAAACGAGTATTTAGATTATATAAAACCAGGCTCAATATGTGATTCTTACAGTACTACTCACTAGCACATAAAAATCGGCCCTTTGAAATGCTTGCGCCTGGACCATTTTCCCTTAATTTCGCCACTGTGTTATTAGGCATCTTACAAATACCTAGTAGCAACTTCAACAGCAGAACAAATGGCAATAGTTTTTTATAGCCCACTGCACTAGTTCTCCTCGAGCATGCGGAGTTCCAATACCTGCCACCACGAGTCCTACCTCTTGTATAGTTCTCCGCACAAGAAAAACAAACTATTTCCTTATTCCTTTCTCAAGTATCAGCTAATGAGTTATCTTCCTTATTATTACGGGTACCGTGGATATAATTATTCAGGTTATTTTGGGAAAACCTGCGATGTGAGCCTGCAGTGAATCTTGCATAGACTTTCCACCAATAAAATGACAGGATCGGTGAGAGTTTCGTGGGTACACGCAACACGGCGAGAACACTGCACGTTAGTTCTGAGCTGTACTAGAAACTGCGAGANGTGAGAGTTTCGTGGGTACACGCAACACGGCGAGAACACTGCACGTTAGTTCTGAGCTGTACTAGAAACTGCGAGAGTCGCGTTTCTCATTAGGTGACACGTTGTAAAGGGGGAGTGTTAGAAGCCATTAGGAATTTTTGCATATTTTAATTTTACTTAATTTTGAGTTTAACTTTTGAAAATGTAGCTTCATCAGGGCATGGAGTTTTATTTCATGATATTGTGCCCATGTACGACCAAAAGATAAGAAACTACTAAAACATATCGACTTCCAACAAACAAAGAAATGTTCCGAGTCCTTGGAACAAACAACAAACAAAAATGCCACAAAACCATAGCATACAAAGTGGCACGATAACGAAACAATTACCCAAAAGGACCGACACAAACAAATACAAAAGGAAGCGATATGCACAATAGGAAGTGGTAATAAATAATCATGCTGAGTGATCGTTCATTACATAAAAGACAGAGAATAAATAAAAATATAAATTCTTTACTTACTTGTATGATTTAACAGCATATAGGCCCAGAGGAAAACCCAAATCTTCTATGAAATAGAAATACGTGACTGGTGGTTGTGTGATAATTGAATCTTTTCTTTAGATTTATTCATTATTTCTTTTCATTCAAAAACAAAGAGGCAAACAAACGACTGTCATAAGAACAAATATTATTTTTCTTTCTTTCCAAATAAATTAATGACAGTTTAAATAACCATAAAAAGAGATAACACAATACAACATTGAAGATGAGTTCCCAAAAATAATAAAAGCAATGAAACTTGCCATTAATCAGTATAAATCCCATTATAATTCAGTGACATTAAGACAAAATATTATAAAAATTAATAGTGTATTCCATTATACAAATTGACGCCCTTTTCTAAAATATAAATTATTCCAATTAATTAGGCTGATAAGTTTTAAAATGAGACCCCTGGGACGCATCCCTAACAATTATTGATGGATAATTTGTAATAAATTAAAAAAATTATAATAAATAAAAATCGCATATTAAGATCAAACCAACTGTTCACAGATATATTAACACTTAACAACAAATAAGTACTTTGCGATTATAGTTTGAAACCAAAATAGACAATATGAAACTGTTCAAGTTACATGTGTATGTTATAAAAAAATATTAATTTTCAAAAGCACGTTAATTTTTAGATAAGTCCCGTTGTAACATAGCTGTATGACGACCGTCGAATCCACGGGAACAATGAAGTAATATCGCGGCCAAGAAGATTACATAGTTCGCTGTCAAACAACCAGGATGGAAGAAAATAACTTGACTACATCACCACCAACAAAGAAAGGGGAGGCGACGTGCAGAAGGGTTCCCATGATGAAAAGAGAAATTAGCCCGCACGTGTAGAAATGATAGGCCAAATAGTACAGTAAATATTAGGTTGGCAAGTGCAGTAAAGACTAGCGCGCCAGTTGCAGTAAAGACTAGCCTGTCACTTACAGTAACGACTAACGTGTCAGTTGCACCCTCACTTAAACAAAATATAACCGTGAAAAATTAGTGAGCTAAAATAGTTGGGCACGCACAAAGAGAACGACTATAAAACTGGAGTGATACTTACCAAGGAGGGAGAACAGAAAATATCCAGTTTACATGTTGGTGTGACTTGCCAAACAAACACCAACAAAAACACACACCAAACAAAAAAAAAACTATTGAAGACTACATTGCTACCACAGCAATGAAACTATAACTATAAAAACCGGTATCTCAAGTTCCGTATAAGCTGTCCATAAGAGACGAAATGTGCTGAAGTGTACAGAGGTGGGCGAACATGGCACGTGAACAAAGGAGCATTTTTTATGTGAAATCAGCGCCAAGCGGCAGGGCTACACCGAGAAAATTTGCAAGGGAAGTGAGTGGAAGGGGTAGCTTCAGACGGCGACTGAAAGAATTCGCAAAGCAGCATTGCACATCCGGTTGGTAGAGAAACAATCTCTCATGGAACACGGGTCTGCAGGCGAGACGGGATTAAAAACCTAACTCCCAAAGTACAGATCAAAAATGAATTGAAATCAAAGTCACGAGAAAATATGTAAATGATCAAATATTGATAAACAATGATTAAATAAACTGAAATACACAAATAACACATTACATATGCTTCGTAAAATAATAAAATAATAATATATTAACATGAATTTATAACACCAGTTAAATAGATATTATTAAATAAATTGAATATGCTCAAACAGATAATGAAAGCATAAATAGTCACATTAATTAAATACCAAAGGTAATATAACAATTTAATATTACTTGCAATCGTTTTTTATTGAATTAGGTACTGA
Organism: Clitarchus hookeri; assembly: GCA_002778355.1. Classification (NCBI taxonomy): domain Eukaryota; kingdom Metazoa; phylum Arthropoda; class Insecta; order Phasmatodea; family Phasmatidae; genus Clitarchus; species Clitarchus hookeri. The sequence continues at coordinate 24,034 of NQII01011077.1, forward strand.
AATGAGGTTTCGAAATATTTAAACATGATGCACTAGCAGTTAAGCAACAGTAAATAGACGTGACGTATTTCAAAACGGCACACTATTGTACTATTGTGACTTCTGTAGTCACTCTAAGTAAGTAATCGATAACTCATACCAAATTAACGCAAATGGTTAACAAATTAAGGTATTGCATTGTTATTACATTTAAGAAATCAAATGAGTCATAAACTGTGATTTATACAAAAATTTTGAATAAATGAAGTTTCATACATTTTGTGGCTCAAAAACTGTAACATCATTTTCTATCTCTCCCCTTTAAGTACTTGTACTTTGCGCTACATTTGTCATTGGAGAAGTCCGGGTAACAGCCCCAATGAATAAAGACTTCATAATGGCGTGCAAGAATCGCATACTGTAATGGCAGGAATGGAATGGTTTCGCACCGAGACGGCAGCTAATGAACCAACTACGCTGTGAAGTCTAGCGTGATGATTATAAAAAACGCGAACTTCGCTTGTGTGTAGCGATGACGCACTTGGACGCGCGTATCAGCGTCGCCCTTACCACTCCCGCGCTTATCAGCCACAAGCTCCAGTCAGGCGTACGCCTTAAGGGTGAAGTATCCTTGCTATCTCCGGTATACGTATTTTCCTACACAACTTAATTTTCGGAGTCAATATTTAAAAACCAATCTAGTAAAGTTATAGAGAACATCTTAACAGTTATTTCGAAATCCAACTTAATTTTCTTACATATTTTATTTCACATCAGTAACCGTAATAAAATATTACATAATTATTTAATAATGTCAATCCCACATGGGAAAATACAGGCATAATTCAAACCGCACAAATAAAAATAATTCGTTTAGTAATCTCTATGTCATGTCTAGCTTTAATTTTTTATGTATGGTCATACATTTTCATTACGAAGATTTGTAAGAAAGATTGAAGATGGAATTATACCCCCTTAAGGGTGCTAGTTCCCAAGAAACTTGTTATTTTATATTTGTATGAATACTGGTCAACTTTTAGACATTGCTTGTATAGTCCACTCACGGTTACTTCCAAATTTTCTGAAGTCCCGCTAATGTTCTGCTTTCAGGATATTCTTCCCCTTCGTGGGAGCAAAGCATAACTTAAGTCTAGAAAATTACACCAAAGCGACAATGCACCGCCTTCGTGTGCACTCAGTGTAATAACGTTTTACGTAAGAACTATTTCTTACTGGGCATTACCAACACACCCATTTTCTCTCTGTTTCTATTCATATTAATTGTAAATGAAATATTATAATAAAGAGTTCAATTTAAGCAAAAATGAGATACTTTCATATTAACAGAATTATAAAACGCTTGTGATACATTAATTGAGGAAACAACCAAACACATAATTAGTCTTTTTAAAATGTTAGATTTTAAAAGTGTGAAGAAACCGCGAATAGAGTATAAGTACTATTTCCTACCATAAAAATTTTTAGACCACGTATTTTTTGCATAATGGCATGTCAAAATTGCAATTTAATTATTTTCGGGACAAACTAGTAATAAAAGCAAACTCACCGAAATGAGATGATTCACATTGCAATAAACCACTATTAGTTACTTCAAGAAATATTAAAAATCACCGTAAGAAATGTTTTCGCATATTTAAAAAAATTGCCATAAGTAAGACAATTTTATACATATTTTCGACTTGTAAAAGTCTTCGACATTTTGTAAAATCAATTGGGCCAATACTATCTAAAAATGAATAAGTCGTGATTTTTCAGTCAACTTTATTAAATTTTCTGTCAATGTTTTCGTTCATTTTATTCGCATGTCCCAAAATAAATGAAATTGTAATTTTCACATGCCATGTTGCAAAAAATATGCGATTTAAATTTTTTTCATTTTAGGAAAGAATCCTTACAAGTAAGTTGTACAAATTGAGCGGTATTTCGTGTAAGTACAAGATAACGAAATTTTTGGCGATAAAGGAGTCTTCCATGCAAATAATTGTAGACACCCCAAGGCCCCACCCAGTTAAGGGAGGAAGTAGGAAGCATTTCGACGGCAATAGAAAATACCATATACAAGCTTCGAGTGTGTTATGTTCCCTCTGAATTNGAAAATTACACCAAAGCGACAATGCACCGCCTTCGTGTGCACTCAGTGTAATAACGTTTTACGTAAGAACTATTTCTTACTGGGCATTACCAACACACCCATTTTCTCTCTGTTTCTATTCATATTAATTATAAATGAAATATTATAATAAAGAGTTCAATTGAAGCAAAAATGAGATACTTTCATATTAACAGAATTATAAAACGCTTGTGATACATTACATTGAGGAAACAACCAAACACATAATTAGTCATTTTAAAATGTTAGATTTTAAAAGTGTGAAGAAACCGCGAATAGAGTATAAGTACTATTTCCTACCATAAAAATTTTTAGACCACGTATTTTTTGCATAATGGCATGTCAAAATTGCAATTTAATTATTTTCGGGACAAACTAGTAATAAAAGCAAACTCACCGAAATGAGATGATTCACATTGCAATAAACCACTATTAGTTACTTCAAGAAATCTTAAAAATCACCGTAAGAAATGTTTTCGCATATTTAAAAAAATTGCCATAAGTAAGACATTTTTATACATATTTTCGACTTGTAAAAGTCTTCGACATTTTGTAAAATCAATTGGGCCAATAATATCTAAAAATGAATAAGTCGTGATTTTTCAGTCAGCTTTATTAAATTTTCTGTCAATGTTTTCGTTCATTTTATTCGCACGTCCCAAAATAAATTAAATTGTAATTTTCACATGCCATGTTGCAAAAAATATGCGATTTAAATTTTTTTTCATTTTAGGAAAGAATCCTTACAAGTAAGTTGTACAAGTTCAACGGTATTTCATGTAAGTACAAGATAACGAAATTTTTGGCGATAAAGGAGTTTTCCATGCAAATAATTGTAGACACCTCAAGGCCCCACCCAGTTAAGGAAGGAAGTAGGAAGCATTTCGACGGCAATAGAAAATACCATATACAAGCTTCGAGTGTGTTATGTTCCCTCTGAATT